>JAEMTY010000528.1:0-14929 GCA_020423425.1 Chrysopa pallens | reverse complement strand
AATTTAAATAAAAAAGCACTTTTATCCATAACATCTCTCTTTTATTAAAGAAAATATTAATTTATTTTTTAATTAATCATTTATTAATTCATAAAATTAATCTCTTTTCTAATTCATCAATTAATTTTTTACTCTCCTCCAAATAATTAACCTTATCAAGTGATAATACAGTATATTTTGTTTTAGGTTCATTATTATAAAATTCATGTCTACTTCTAATCTTAAACCCATAATCATTAAAGTAACATCCTTTCACTGCTGATTGGATCTGAGGAGAATTTTCATCCTTCAATTCTTTTAATTCGTTAGGAGAAAACCCAAAGAGAGAAACAGCTGAATCATTAAAAATACTTGCCCATATTTGACCTGTAAAGTCACATAAATTTGCTGAGACTACGTACCTCTGATTACAATTATCAAATGATAAATTACATTTGTCACACCTGTACCTTCCATTATCTTCTAAGTTAACTTTTTTATTGCAGTTTTCTGATAAACATGAATCATAAAATAAATTATCTTCTTTTATAAACATAATTGAACCAATAATGTAAGAATATTCCAATTCATTGTCTTTTACTTCTTGAATACAATTTCTTCTTTCACTTTTTTTTGGCAAATTTATTTTTAAATTTTCTTTATTTTCTTCGTACCATCCTTTTATTTCAAACACTTTTTCATTCTCTAAGTTTATAAAAATTTGTGTGGATTGCATGGAGGAAAGTGAAATACCATTGTATTCGTTTGCTCTGATTCCTTTTATTACTAAAACCTGTCCTGGTTCTAAATCTAATTCTGCTTTATTTCCCCAAAGAGTAATCTTAATAGACCCACTTTCATCCACCAAAATTAAATCTCTTTTAGAAGTTTCTTTCCTCGTGCTTTTTACAACCACTGATGTTAAATTGTAAACCTCTTTTACCACTCCAATGACATCAAAAATTCCTTTGGCTGTTAAATCTTTTAATTTTGTAAAATTAAAATTTGGGATGAATTTTTCTTCTTCTTCCAATTTTTGTATCTCAGAAGATTTTTCTAAATGAATTTCATAATCACACGTGTTGTTAGAAAATTGTTTATTAGCCATTTTTACTGCTCCTTTACTAATTTTATAGCACTTTCCTACTTCAATCAAAGGGTAAAAAACATCAACAGGGTCATTAAAGGCAATTATTTTAATTTGCGTTGTGGTGTCTTGAAATTCAAAAGAAAATAATTTTCCTTCCCCTTTTTGGGTAGAAAATGTTTTTATTTCAGATTTAGAAACAACTCTTCCTTTGATTGACCAATCATTCATAAATGGGTTAAGTGCTGCTAATTTGGTAATTGGTTTTTCATCTTTTGACTCAGAAATTTTTACTTTTTTATTTTCTTCTTGCTTTTTAATTTCTTCAAATTTTTTATTTTCTTGTGGTTTTTTAATTTCTTCGTTCATTTTAATTTCATCATTCTTTTTTATTTCTTGTATTTTAGGTTCAACACTCTGTTTACTTTTCTGAAGTGATATTTCTTCAAACGAATCATGTAAACTATTAGTAGTCACTGTGCTTCTTAGAGAAATACAGATAGGATTCTCAATCTTTGACTCAAAATCCTCAAATTCTTCTAATTTTTGTACATAAATAAAAGGATTGTCATTCTTTACTTTTATAAGAAAATTACTTATTTTTATCAAAGAAAATGTTTTTAAAACTCCTTTTTCAAAGTGTTGGTTGTAAGAAGTAGAGAAATAAGCTTTGGTGTAGTAAACACCATCAGATAAATTAGCTCTAATCCTAGCAGTAGGACTGTTTAATCCTATTGTTTCAAATCTTAAGATTTGAAATACTGGTCTCTTGTAAAGTGGATTGTTAATTTGGTTATCATAAACTGCTTCTGCTGTTCCTGGCACTAATTTCATGGGCTCATAAATTATAAAGAAATTTAATTTTTTTTTAAAAAATTAAAATTTAAATAAAATTAATTTTTCTTCCATTTCATGCATTTACAACTTTACACACCGAACTTAAGAAGAAAATTTTTGACCCTTCTTAGAAAAAAACATTCCACCCCAATAGTGGTCTACGGACCACCTGGCAGTGGTAAAACTACATTCATACTAAAAATGCTAGAAGAAAACAACCTCAAACCTGTTTTTTTAGATTCTCTTCCATTTTTTCCAAAATATCTTTCAGAAAATGAAATAGGATACTTTGACTGTGATACACCTGTAAAATTACAACCAAATTTAATCATAGAAACAAGGTTCTTCTTCTATTCTGACTCATTAATTTTCAATTTGAATGATTCTATGCTAAAAAAATATTCTCTTTCTAGAAATTTACATAATAATTCATTTACATTGCCAGAAGGAAATAATGAATTAATTCATTCTATTAAAAAGATAGAATTTGAGAATAAGCTTATTTTTGATGGTAAGTTTACTTTGCTAAATAATTTGTTTTATAAAAATGAGTCAATCAAAATACCTAAGTTACTTTCTTATATACACCATTGTTATGTTGATTTTATGGATATAAATGATTTATATGAAGTTATAGAAGATTTTTCTTTTTTATTTTCTACCCACTTTTTTTTAGATGAAAGATTGGTTGTTGAATCAGTAAAAATAAGAAATAAAAGAAGAAAAGGGTTTTATGGATTTAAACCATCAAAGTATTTTGATAATTCATGAATATTTATAAAATAATTTACTTGTCCTTTAAAAGAATTATTGCATAAATTATGATTATATTTTTAATTTAAAATTATATTAAAAATCATTGATTTATAAAAATTATTTAAATATTATTCGTAAAAAAGATTATTCCTTTAAAATATAATACTATAAATTAAATAACACTATTTTTTGAATAAGCTATTTCATGTAATATTTTTATATTTTACTTTCTCAAGTTAACCATATATTTTTTAGAGATTTATTCGATAGAAATAATTTTCTTAAAAATTTCATGTTACATTTCTAACAGACAGATCTTTATAAAATATATTACTATAGAAATAATAATAAAGCTGAGTTATATAGAAAGATTCAAAACAAAAACCATTTCTTGATAATTTTTTACAGACTATTCTAAATCAATACATCCTGTAACCAGCTTATAAGACAAAGTAGACTTAGACAATCAATAAAATGGATGGCGGATGAAAGGTTCGTTGTAACTTGCGCTATACCTAGTTATATATAAACATATTCTATTATATTTTTCTTTAATTAATAGGCATTGACTTAGTTTTATGATTGGTCAATTTAAAAGAGAAAAGTCTTGGACAATGATTTTAAAAGAATAATTAAATAAACCCATGTTACCAAACTCTTTTAAAAACAACTTCAATAAAAAAACAGGTACCTTTTTAGAATCTACACTGCACAACTATTTCCATAAAAAGGAAAATCAGAATCCGATAATTGATTCTAGACCATTTCTAAAAAGTATAAATAGTTAATATTTAAAGTATCTATACAATAACGAGATACACCTGGGAAGCACTACACCTATAGCAGGTATTTTATATCTATTATAAAAGGTATAACAAAAGATCTTAATTTTCACTTCTTATCCTTAGGCAACAAAAAAAATTAAATTTAATTTACTAAAAAAGTAACAATTCATTTGACTATCTTTTTTACAACCCCTTTCTTAAAGTAAATATTGTTGAAAATAGAATTATTTATTTTAAAAATATTCATTTATAAATTTATAAAAATAATTTTTAAATTTGATAAATTAAAAAAATAAAATATTTTTTTTAATAATTTTTTAATTAAATCTGCTTAGGCTGCTCATTTGATAGAATATTTTGTATGATTTCTTTTTGTGAATCATCAAAAGAAGTGGCTATGCTATAACCAATAGTATTAGGTTGTAATGAATTGAATACTTGTTTAACAAAATCAAATACATCAAATCTATCCAATTTAGTTTGGAAATAAATGTCTTCTTCCAACATTTCATCTTCATTTGACAAATATTCATCCTCGTCAAATTCATCTTTTTTACTTAAAAGAGTGTTTCTTTTTATGATTGCGTTAGGGAGTGATTTTAATGAACTAACCAATGCCTTAGCAAGCCTCAAGTAATTAAATTGGATTGCTGGTCTGTTAGAAAGTAAACCAATGAATAAAAGAACAGTCTTTTTGTCATGTACCCTCTTAAAAAGTCTTCTTTTTTCGTACACTTTGTTAAGAAACTCATTAAAATAATTCATTTTGTAAAGAGAATTCTCAGTAATCTCATAATTTAAAGCATAACAGTGCATGATCACATTTAAACAATACACCCAACAAGAAGAATCATTCTCAAAAAAGCTCTTATTTCTTAAAACTATTGATACAAACAAATCAATTTTATCAGCTAAGAAATTTTCTGAGTATAAAATTAAATATTCAATAATCCTACACCCACAATTGTAATCATCCTGAAAGAAATCATCCAAAGAAGAACAACAAATTAATTGAACAAATAACATTACTTTGTTAAAATACTTCTCATTAAGAATGTGATTCTTTCCAAAAGTAATGTAAAGTTCTATTAAATTACTTATTTCTAAAACATTGTTGTACAAAGAATTCTTTTCTAAACTTAAAATTTTTTCAAAAATGTCCCACATGGTTTGATCAACAAATTTTAAATTAAAAGTAAAAGAAGAAAGAATGTCAATGGCTTCTTGGTAAAAATCTTCACAATTTTTCTCTAAAATGTAAATTATCAAAGGATAACAGTGTGAGAACATTGGAATGAGTATTTCATTGTGAGTGATTGAGCCAAACAATGTTTCAATGGTCCTTAAATGACCTGATACCACGTCAATTTTATCTTTTGGGTCTGTTTTTAGAATATTTTGAACAATTTCTGTCAATCCTTGTACCAAAGAAGGACCGTACTGAGCTACTTCATTTGCGTAATTGGCTATTAACTGTTCACTCGTCTCTGCCAATGTTTCTAAATTGTATTTGTTGTTCAAATTTATCACTTCTCTCAAAATTTGTGGTATTCTTTCTTTAAAACTATTTTTTACTATTTCATTGTGAAAAAAGAAATTTACACATTGAAGTGCGTCTACTTTAAGAATATCATCCTCAGCTAAAAGCATTGAACAAACCAAGTCAAATGCTATTTTTATACTTTCATCTTTAAAATCTTCCCCTGAAAAATATTGAAGTACGTAACAAGCTTGTCCTTTTAACCAATTCAGGTTAAATGCTAAAAAAGGGAAAATATAATCCTTTAAAAAAAAACATACGTCCTGCTGTAAAAATTCACTAATCCAATGAGAAGACATTGCCACCATGTACAAGGCAGAATAAGCCAATCTAGCATTCTCTTCGTTAGGAGTATTTATAAAGGTAAAAAGAACACTTTTTATAAATTCAAGGTATTTGTGAAAATCTTCTTTCTTTTTTGATAATTTTTTTGTGATTTCATCTAAGAAATTTCCTGTTAAATTTTTTAGACTGCTAATATAAAAAGAATGTTTTTCTCTCAAAAAAGTGTCTGGGAATTCATAATCCAATTCTTCTTTCTCACCAAAACTAAACTTTTTAATTACCAAAGTATTTAAAAAGAAATATAAATCATTCAAAACCAAAGAAGAATACTTTTTATAGCAAGTAAGAACAATTGCGTATTCCAAAGCTGCTGCCAATGTCTTCTCATATTCTACGTTATGTGTCATATGGTTATGAATTATCATTTTACATGAATTGTAAATCTCTTTAACATTGTTTTCATCAACAACCATGTCAGTTATTTCGTGTATTTTGTGAAAATTTCTCAAAGCTTTCTCTGTTCCTTTATTAATAAACCTTAATGACCATTTTATTAATTTAAAAATTTCTATGTTATCAATGTCTGTGATCAAAATAATTTTCTTACACAAAGAAAAAAGAGAAGAATAAAACAAAAAATTAGAAAAGAATTCTGGTGACTGGTATTGCCTGGAGAACTTAGCAAAAAATTTCATGTATAAACGTGCCATCATAAAATTTCTGTTTTCCAAATAAAAAATCAATCTTTCATAAATACTCTGTGCTAACCTGTTAAACATAACATGAACTATTTTAGTGTTGTACCTCAAAGTGTCATCTTTTTGTATTAAATTTAACAAATTAATACCAACATAATTGTGTAACATTTCTTGGGAAATAATACATTTTTGTATGTTATCAAAGATAGAATTTAAGTTTTCTACTTTTTCGTTGGCAAAAATAAACTGAACAATGTTAAGATAGTAATTTATCACTGATTCTTCTGATTTTAACATCAAAGAAACAATATTCTCAACTAAAAATTGTTTGGCAGATGCAAAAAATTCTTTGTTCCAATTTCTTTCCACTGAATTTTTGAAAAAAACTGTGGAAACTTTTTTTACGATTGGATCGGAATCTTTCATAAATGAATCTGGCAGTGACATTATAAAATTAGCATTTTTCTCTAATTCTTCTAATGCATCTTCTGCTTTTTTCCTTTTTGCTGTGTCTGGGCTGATAATTTGAGTCATGAGGATTCTTATTTCTTGATGGTTCATAGTTGGGGTTGGATTTTTAAAAAAATTAAAAAAAATAAAATTTTTTAATTTTTAAAAAATATTTTTTTAAATTTTATTTATTTTTCTTCTTTCAAATTTTGGTTGGCTTTAATTTTGTAAATTTCTATTTTTTCTTGGTTTTCTTTTAATTCTTCAATGTTTAATTTTTCTTTGTTAATTTTAATATTTAACTCTTTTTCAAATTCTATTACTTTATCAATGTCATATTGTGTTACAATACTAAACACTTGCCCAGTTTTATTGTTTCTACCTGTCCTTCCTGATCTGTGCACGTAAACATTGGATTTCTTTGGTAAGTCAAAATGAATTACTATGTCAACATCAAAGTCAATTCCTCTGGCCATTAAGTCAGTGGAAAACATTTTCTTTGTCTTTTGATACTCTTCTACTGCTTTAAACCTTTCATTTTGGTCCATTTCTCCATAAATTTGTGTTACTTCAATTTCTAAAAAATCAAATATTTTTTTATACAATTTTACTTTATGGCATGAACTGAAAAAAACAATTATTTTTTTATCATTGAATAATTCAAATAATTTTGCTAAGCCACTTTCTTTACATTTTTGAGGAATGAATATCATTTTATGTTCAATTAATTTAGGAATATCACTTTCTATCATATTAATATGAATAAATTCTCTTTCACCAAGAAATTCTTTAATATTATCAGAATAAGTAGCAGTGGCACACACCAATTGGGTAGAAGGACTAAAATTAGAAAGTACCATTTCTAAATCTTTTTTAAAATTATTTTCTAATAATTTATCAATTTCATCTAAAATAATCATTTCTGCTGAATTAAACATCCATCCCTTTTCGTAATGCTCTTTTATTCTTCCTAATGTACCAATAATAATCCTATTATTAGTTTTTAATTCTTTTACTTGGTCTTCATAATTCAATCCACCAATCAAAAGTGTCATTTTTAAATTTAACCTTTTAAACATAAAAATTACATTTTTTATTTGTAAAGAAAGTTCTCTTGTAGGTGAAATTATCAAAAATTTACTGTTTTCTTTTTCTAAGAATCTTGTTAGCATAGGAAGTAAAAATGAAAGTGTCTTACCAGTACCAGTTTGGGAGACTATCAACGTATTCTTTCCTTCCTTGATCGGAAAGAAAGTTTTTTTCTGCAGTTCGTTAATTTTTTCTATTTTATGCTTCTTCAGAATTTTTTTTAAAATTTGTTCATTTGCTGTCATGTAATAAAAATTTAATTTAATTTTAATTTTATTTAAAAAAATTCTTCATTTTGTGCATCACAAAAATCTCCTTCAGAAATTTCTTCTAAGCTTACTTCTTCACTAATACTCGTTTCTTCGTTCAATGTTTCTTTGTCACTTTCACCACTAGAAATTTCCATAAGCATAAACTCATCATTAGAATCATCATAGTTCACCAATTTATTTGAGTTATCCTTGAGATTCTTTCTTAATTCGTCTGGTAATAAATTATAGTAAAGTTTTTTGTTCATTTTCTCTAAATTGGTAAGTTTTTCGTTTGTGTATTTGTGTACGTATCTTTCTATTTTTTCCTCATTTTCTTTATTTAATGCATATTTTTTTATTTCATTTTTTATTTTCTCTTTTTCTTTGACATAATTTATTTCTTGTGGGTTATAAAAAGTTTGTGGGTTTTCTTTGTTCATTTTAAAGGAATATGTAATTTACAAAAAAATAATTATTCTTTTTTTTTGCAAATATTTTTAATTTAAATATTCGTTTTTTTGCAAATATTTTTAATTTAAATATTCTTTTTTTTTTGCAAATATTTTTAATTTAAATATTCTTTTTTTGTAAATTAAATTAAATATGTTTATTTATAAAAAAGATTATGGCAAAAATACAAAAGATTCTTTGTGTGAAATACCAGAGGATTTCAATACCTCTTTTAAATTCTTAATTAACATTTCATGCCTGGCAAAATTAGGTAAAAAATCTTGTAAATTTGTGTTGTATTGAATATTAACAGTTAATTTAATCGAATCACCTGCCAATTCAGACTTAATAATCAAAACCTGACCTGTAAATTCTTGCGAAATCTTTTTTAGTTTGTCTGATAAACTTTCTTTAAATTTAATAATTTTATCGAATGAACTTGAACCATCTATTAAAAATTCTACTGTTTCACTTTCATGGGTACTTCTTCTTAAATTGCATATTTTTTGAGTGGCAAGAAACATGTTTGGCATGTAAACCACTCTTCCATTGTTATTTACAAAGGTTGTGTAAAATAAATCAATGCCAATTACCTTAAGTTCTTCATTGTTGACTGTTATTCTATCACCATTGTCAAAAGGATGGCTGATAAGTAAAAATACAAAACATCTGTACAATTCTTTTATACTGTCTTGAAAAATCCAACCAAATGCGAACAAAAAAGGGCCCAATGAAGCTAAATACACTTTATAATCTACGTTTAGAAAGAAAAGAAATAAAATTAATCCTGCGAAATACACCCCAAACAGTAAAACTACATTCAATCTAGAAAGTATTTTATCTCTATCAGTAAGTGATAAAGCAATATCCACTCTGTCTCTATACAAATTAATACATTGCTCTTTAAAAGTATCAAACATAATTGGTTCTTTTTTTTCTATTCCCTTTCCTTGGCTCAAATACCTGTAAACATCTTCGTAAATGTCAGGAAAATATTTTTTAATTTTTTTGTATTCTAATTTTTTAATACCCAAATACCCAAAAATTGACTCAGAAATTGTTTCTGCTGCTTCTTTACTTGTTAAATTTAAAGACGAATGCTTTAGAAAAATGCTTGATTCGTATTCATTAGACATTTCATTGATTACTTTTTCCATTGCTTTCGTTCCTTCTATCTTTTTAGTGGCTATCGCCAACAATTTTTCAAATACAAATGCTTTAGAATTGGCATCATAAATTCTGCTAGCAAAACTTGCTCTTCCAATTTCTCCAAAAAATATGTTCATAATCAAATTTTCTAAAAATAACATAAAAGAAAAGCAAACATACCAAAGCATGATAGTCAAAGCCAAGTGGTTTATGTCCACAGTGCTTTTAAATAAAGTATACCCACCCAATAATTCAGCAGCAACTAAAAATACAAGAAAAGTAGCAATGGTATTTTTTAAATTATCAGTTGAACTACAAATTATTTGTAACGTAGTGGCAATGGCACCTTCTATTTTTACGTCTAATAAAGTAAGTATCCAAACAAACAAGAATAATAAATTATCCATTAAAATCTTAGAAATTATAAAAATGTCGTACGTCATGGCAATAAAACAACAAATTTTAAAAAACGTGTTCAGTGTTTGATTTTTTATGTTTAAAAATACACTAAAAATCTCTTTGAGAGAAGGATCTTCTACTACTAACACTAAAATCACAGGTATTAACATAAAAAAGAATGTAACAATAATTATTTCTAGTGTGTATCTGATAATTGGCTTTGTGTCTCTGAATTCGTAATGAAGAAATTTATCCAATTCTCCAAAGCTGTACTGAAATTTTTCAGGTTCTAAAGGTTTGATAAAATCTCTTTTCTCAACTGTGTCTTCTATTAATTCTACCTGTTCTACTTTATTTTCTACAACATCTTTAAGGAATTCTTTTGCTGCGTTTGCTTCAGGTGCTGGTTCTTCTTCTTTCTTGTCTTCTTCTTTTTTCTTGTCTTCTTTTTTGTTTTCCTCTTTTTTCTTGTCTTCTTCTTTCTTGTCTTCTTTTTTGTTTTCTTCTTTTTTGTTTTCCTCTTTTTTCTTGTCTTCCTCTTTCTTGTTTTCCTCTTTCTTGTTTTCCTCTTTCTTGTTTTCCTCTTTCTTGTTTTCCTCTTTCTTGTTTTCTTCTTTTTTCTTGTCTTCTTCTTTCTTGTTTTCCTCTTTCTTGTTTTCCTCTTTCTTGTTTTCCTCTTTCCTGTTTTCTTCTTTTTTGTTTTCCTCTTTTTTCTTGTCTTCTTCTTTCTTTTCCTCTTTCTTGTTTTCTTCTTCCTTTTTCTTTTCTTCTTCTTTTTCCATTGTTATTTTATGTTTAGAATAATTTGAATTCTACCAATGTTATAAAACTTGGTCAAATTCATTTATGAAACAACGTATGAGAAAAAAAAACATTTTTTTTTATTTGTTTCTGAAAAAATAGATTTTTTATTGTTTTATGCAAAATTAATGATTTTTTATTAAATATACTTTTTAAATGATTTTTTATTTATTCTCCTATTCTTCTTCTTCTTTGTTCTTCTTCTTCCATAGAAAGTTTTAATGCTAAAGCTAAATCAGGATCATTCTCATAATCAAACACACTAAGCCCTAATACTTTAAGTGACTCAGTTAAAAATGACTCATCATCATCAATCACTGCTATTTCACCTGAAAAATCATCTGCTAGGATTTCTTGGATGGCATGCCTTTGTTCACCAAACAAAACCAAAGCAACATCTATTCCCACTTGAATACATTCACTTATATTTGAAACTAACCCAAAAATGGCTTTGTCAAGTTCTCCTTCTTTAATGTCACTGCCAAAAAAAATTACTAATTTTTTTTCAGGCTCTTCTCTTTTTAACAAACAAATTCTACACCTGGAAAGCACTTTGTCAATCTCAAAATTAGAAGATAATTTGAGATTACCTAAAAAATTGGTAATGTATCCCATTTTACTGGTTGGTGTAAGAAAGTAATTTTCTCTTGGTTGGCAAAGAGGAGCTATTCCTAACGAGCTTTCTGGATTGGAGAGTATGTTTGTGATTATTATTGAGCATGCTTCTTTTTCTAAGTAAAGTCTTCCTGGCAAGTAATCCTGATTTTGCATAAACAAAGAATTGTCCACTGCTATGATCAATGCTTGTTTTGACATAAAGAAACAAAAAAAAATTTATTTTATATAAAATAGCATAAAGTAAAAGAAATATTAAAAATAATTTATTTTTTTTGTAAAACTAGTCAGACAACAAAGTAAAAACTATCATTAAATCAAGTAACTTACTTTGTCTTAAATCCTCATCCTAGTGTGTTTTTTGAAGATCTTTTCAATCTTTTTTGTTAGTTACTAAAAATGTGATTCTGAATAGTAACCGACGAGGGGTAAAGAATTTTTTAAATTTATACTTTATTTTTTCTAGAAAATTATATTAAAAAAATATAAAAAAATATAAAAAAATAAATTATAAAAATAAATTATAAAAATAAATTATAAAAATAAATTAAAAAATAAATTATAAAAATAAATTAAAATCTTTTACCCATGAATGGACTTTATTGTGCAAACAATTTAAAAAGAAACAGACAGAAAAAAAGAAGGGCTGACTCATATTACAGAAAAAAACAATTGGGTACAGTTTATAAACAGGATATCATTGGTACTTGTCCACAAGCCACTGGTATTGTTTTGGAAAAAATGTAAGTAAAAGATGAGAAAAGTAGGGACATCTGAAAATGATGATTCTTTTTCTGATACTAATTAGACAAGTAGGAGCAAAACAACCTAACTCTGCCATCAGAAAAGGTGTGAGAGTACAACTCATTAAGAATGGAACTAAGGTCAGTGCCTTCGTACCACTTGATGGTTCTATTAATCATATTGATTTGAATGACATTGTTACTTTGAAAGGATTTGGTAAAGGTAATAAATCTAAAGGAGATATTCCAGGTATTAGGTACCAGGTTGACATGGTACAAGGAGTTTCTTTGATAGCATTGTTTAAAGGAAAGAAAGAGAAACCTTCAAGATAATAAATAAATTATCATTTTAAATTAATAAATAAATTATTATTTATTAATAAATTATTTATTTTTAATAATTTTTTTTAAATTATTTAGATATAAAAAATGTTTGTTTGGTGTAATAAATTATTAAAAAATACAGTGTTCCCTCTTTTTTATTCCCCTGTTTTTTATTCCGCCCTCTATTTTATTCTCATTTTTAAAATTTAGCCCTGATATAATGTGCAATCCCTTTTTTTTATTCCAACCCTGCAATATATTCCGAATTTTTAATAATTTTTTATGAAACCAAAACAAAGAAAAAATACAATTTTATTGAAAGACAAGTTAGACATAATAAATTTTGCTGAATCTAACAAAAACTTAAGTAATACAAAAATACCTGATATATTTTCTGAGAAACTGGCCAAAAAAATATCAGCAAGATCAGTTTCTAATTATATAAAACAAAAGTCACAAATAAGAGATGAAAACGTATTGAAATACAAATATAAATATTGTTCTAATGCTAGGAAATTTCAAAAAATAGAAGATAAGCTAGTGGAGTGGATAGATAAACTAGAAAACAAAGAAGGGTTTTACAATGAGAGTATTTTAAAGGAAAAGGCTCTACAATATGCAAGGGAATTAAACATACCAAGCTTTCAAGCTACAAATGGATGGATTTATGGATTTAAGAATAGAAATCATATATCGCTTAAACAGGTGTCAGGCGAAAGTGGGAAACTGAAAACTGAAGATTTTTCTGAATTTTATGCTTCTATAAGAACTACATTATGTAACTATGCTCCCAGAAATGTATTCAATTGTGATGAAACAAGCTTATTTTATAAGATGATGCCATCTAAATCTCTTTTAAAAAACGCAAGAAAAGGCAGAAAAAACTACAAGGATAGAGTTACATTACTTCTTTGTTGCAACATGGATGGTTCCGAAAAACTAAATCCAGTTATTATAGGCAAGCACAGGAATCCCAGAGCTTTTAAAAATTTGAATACAAATATTTTTTGTCAATATTATTTCAATAAATCTGCGTGGATGACCAAGCTTGAATTTAATGCTTGGATCATTAATATTGATGAAAAATTTAAAAGAGAAAAAAGAAAAATACTCTTAATATTAGATAATTGTCCATCTCACAAACTCACTTATACTCCAATTTAAATTGAATTAATATTTTTGCCAAAAAATTCAACTTTCTGCACTCAACCATTAGATTCGGGCATTATTAGAAATTTTAAAAGTAAGTTTTTTACCTATCAAATAAAAAATGTAATTAGTAAACTTGATTCAGAGATGCATGCCTTTGAAATATATAAGAACTTAACACTTAAGGATGCCCTTATCTTTTCGTTTTGGTCATGGAATGATGTAAGCTCGGAAACTATTAAAAATTGTTGGGCGAAGGCGGGCTATTATTCAGAATCCCTAGAAATGTTCCCAGAAAATAATACTTTTTTAAATCAGAGTGCGATGTATGATGATATGATAAAATCTATAAATATTTTTGACCCGCCTGAATTGAGTGAGATTTTAGATTTGGAAGTAGAATTGAGTGAGTCAAGTAATTCTCTGGATAAAAATAATTATTTTGAAGAGCCTATAGCTTTGGAACAAAAACAAGAGAGTTCCGAAATAGCTGATATAGAGTGTAGAAAGTTGCCGGATTTAAAGGATGCAAGGATGCATTTTGAAAATTTAAAAGAATTTATATTAAACTCAACGACTCCTAACGATAACGATAGCCTGTGTATTATCGATAACTTAAAAATTTTTTAAGAATTTTTATATAAGAAAAAAAAGAAAAAAAGTTATTTAGTTTTACAATGCATAAAACCAAAAGTTGAATATCAAAATAAAATAAAAAACAAAAGAAGAAAATAATTAAAATTTTTTATGACTTTTGCACCTTCAATCAAAACATTTTTCTGAAATTCTTAGAATGACTCCTTTAATTTGATTGGTCAATTGTTAGTTTATAAATCAACACATTTTAAAAACATGGGTGATTGGAAAGATAAAGCAAGTGAATTACTTTCTAAGCAATTAAACAACGAATACACAGCCTTTTACTTTTATACCAGCTGCTCATCCTATTTTGACAAGAAAAATGTAGAGCTTCCAGGCTTAAAAAAGTTTTTTAGAAAAATGGCTGAAGAAGAATTAGACCATGCTCAAGGCATAATCAATTTCATGAACGCTAGAGGCATGACAGTTAGTTTTTTACAGGTAAAAGATTTCAGCACCAATTACGAAAGTGTGGTTGACGTTTTAACAAAAAGCATTGATTTTGAAGAAAAAGTGTTAAAAGATTTAAGTTTGATTTACAAAGAAGCAGAAGAAAACAATGATTACACCACCACTACTTTCTTAGATCCTTATGTTATTGAACAAGTGGAGAGCATTAAAGAACTCAATTCTTTAAAGGTAAATGCTGAAAGGTGCATGGATCCATTAGGAATATATTTGTTTGATCAAGAATTTTTAACAAAAAGAAAGAGAAAAAAATAAACAAATGATTGTTTTATATTTTATTTTTTAATGTCAATATCTTCTTTGCTAAGAATACTTCTGGTTATTTTTTTATATTTTAGGTCACAGTTCTGTAAATGTTCAGTGTATTCTTTTTCTCTTTCTAACATTTTATTGTATTCTTCTTTAAATTTTATGCTAAATTCATTTTCTTCGTTT
>JAEMTY010000527.1:0-15000 GCA_020423425.1 Chrysopa pallens | reverse complement strand
AATAATTTCTGTATCAATTGAAAAAGAAGGACCATAGCCTGATGATTTTATTTTAATCATTCCATTACTAATATCCCCCATTTCTCTTGCCTGCTTTGTTACAAAAAGAACACAAGGGACTCGATCACCATTAATGCCTTTTTTAGTTATTCCATAAATATTTTCACTACCAAAAGCTAGAGTTCCATATTTTTGTAAAAAGATTTTATATGACTCAGGAAATACAACATTAAGCAAAGATTCAAATAAATTAATTGTTTCTATGCTAGCTCCTCCGCTACTGAGAATGTCTTCTCCGCTATCAATCATTATTTTTTCTATAGCATCTATATATGTCATAATCATAACCCTATCAAAATTAAAAATCTTTAGCTCGTTCCTTCCAATATTTCTTTTTCCAGCTATTAAATGGACCTCTGTCCATTGAGGTCGGAGCACTATTGTATGTTCTTCGAACGCCATCTGGACCAACCCAGGTTTTATCCCACTGATTAGAATACATATGTAAAGTTCTATCGTATGTACTATGAGTAGAGCTTAAGATTTCAGCCATTGGACCTGGTTCTGTTTGGGTTACATGATGTAAGTTAATTTCAAGACCATCTTTTCCAATAGGAGCGCGGCCTTTCTGCATTCGTTGAATATTAGTTAATCCATATTCATCAATAGCATGGGGATCAAATAAATCATCGCGCTGATAAACCTTTCTGCCCTGAACATTGTTTGATGTCCACTTGTTATTAAGCTTCGACGTTCCACTCAATCCAAACGGATCAACCCAGCCCACCGGACAATGTACATACCCGTACGGGTTAAAGCCACCTTCCAGCCCTATCGGATCGGGGCTGATGTACTGCCCTGTGTCCTTATCATAATAGCGGAACCGGTTATAGTACAAGCCCGTTTCAGCATCTTCATATTGTCCCGCGAAGCGGAAGTGGCATTCGGTATAATTCGGGTCATTGGCACTGCTTTTCAGGCTCCAGAACGCCATCTGTCCCCACGTGTCCGGTCTTGCCGCCCAGCTGACCGTCCCGCTTTCCGTGAAGATTTCACGTGGTGTGTCCTGATGGTCGGTGACCAGGTAATGCAGTTTCCCTTTTTCATACCGTGCCGCCGGAACCAGTGCGCCCGGTTCATACAGCCACTGAACCCCGGCGTCATACGCCACCGTGCCGTCCGCATACACCGGCGCTTCCTCAATCATCTGATTGCCGGACCACAGGTACTGCCAACCACGGATCACCGGCGGCTGGTTCAGATGCTGAAGATGTACCGGTTCCTGTGCATTTACCACCTGATATTTGCTCAGACGGCGGCCGAAGGCATCATACGTGTAGCGCCAGCAGTCGCCCTGCGGGGTGAAGCAGGATGTCAGCTGATTTAAGGTGTCCCACTGATAGCGCCACTCACGCGGGCGGAAGCCGTTCCGGTGTTCAGTTTTGCGTTCCAGCCGTCCGTTGATATCGTAGTGATAATCAAAATGACCGGTTGCCGTGGTGCGCCGGACCACCCGCCCCGCCTGCTGTTGCTGCGATAACTGATGCAGGGCACCCTGCGCCTCCCCCGGTATCAGCGTCTGCTGCCGGATGTTCAGGTTGGCATCGTAGCTGAACTGCTCTGTCTGAGGGTATAAACCGCCGAAGGATGTGTTTTCAATCTGGTCATTCTGATTATAGCGGTACTGCATACGGCGCCAGCGGTGGTCATCAATCGCCGTGATGTTATAAGCTTTGTCATACTGCCAGCTCCGGTTAACATCACTGGCGGCAGGCGGCTGTACCGGGTTGTCCCGCAACGCCTGCAGATAACTGTCCGACCCGCGCCCGGCGGTCTGATGCGCCAGCATACCGGTCGCTGTGTAATGGCGTGATGAGGCAAAACCGGACGGACTGTGACGCAGATATTCCTGCCCGAGCGCATTGCGGCTCAGTTGCAGCGGCTGATGTTTTCCGGCCTGAAACTGCGTCAGTTCGCCCTGTAATCCGTACTGATACTGTAACGCCTGCGCCCCGAACCGGGTCTGTGTGAGCCGGTCTGTCTGCGCGTCCCATTCATGCTCAATCTCACGGCCGTTGATTTTTTCACAGATAAGCCGCCCGGCGGCGTCATACTCAAACTCCGTGACCGCATCCGGATTTTCGGCACGGATAAGCTGCATCCGGTCGTTATATTCATAGTGCGTGGCAGATTTCAGTTCACTGCGTGTGCCGTCATCAAACCAGATATCCTGCCGGGTAATCAGCCCTTCCGGGGAGTACGACCAGCGGATTTCATGCTGATCCGGGTAACGGGTGGCT
Source organism: Chrysopa pallens (assembly GCA_020423425.1). Taxonomy (NCBI): domain Eukaryota; kingdom Metazoa; phylum Arthropoda; class Insecta; order Neuroptera; family Chrysopidae; genus Chrysopa; species Chrysopa pallens. Next base: position 12,700 of record JAEMTY010000527.1, on the reverse strand, counting down.
GTACGGCGGCCGAGCCGGTCATACCGGTACTGAATTTCCCGGCCGGTAAAATCGGTCTCGCGGATAATCTGCCCGGCTTTATCCCGCTCATAGCGGTATTCATCCCCGGCCGCATTAATCACTTTTTTCAGCCGCGTCAGGCTGTCATATTCAAAGCGGATTTCTGTACCGTCAGGGCGAACCATCGCCAGCAGCAGGTCAAACGGCCCGTAACGGTAACGGGTTATTTTGCCCCCGCCGTCAGTGACCGCCACCACCCGGCGTTCACTGTCATAATCAATATGCTGATGTACACCGTCAGGCAGGAAAATATCACTGATACTGCCGTTAACCCCCGCATGAGACGGATCATAGTGATAACGGGTGGTATTATTCAGTGCATCCGTGAGGTGAGTGAGGCGTCCGAAAGCGTCAGAAACAAATTCAGTGCTGTTCCGGTACGGGTCAGTCTGCTTAATGAGCTGGTGCGTGTCATTGTACTGATACTGCCAGTGTGCGCCGCCCGGTAAAATAGCTTTTAATAACGCCCCGCACTGATCATATTCATAGTGTACGGTCTGCCCCAGCGGGGACGTCATGCCGGTCAGGTTTCCCTGCGGGTCATATTCCATTTTCCACGTATCATTAAACGGGCTGACAATGTCAGTCAGCAGCCCCCGTTCATTATACTGATACTCCGCAGAGCGCCCGTCCGGTAAAATGACCTGAGCCGGTGTTCCGTCGTAATGGTAACAATAACGGGTCGTCTGCCCGGCGGCATTGGTCTCACTGACTTTCTGCCCGTTTTCCCACTCCGTCCTGATTTCTCTGCCCAGGGGATCAATACTGAGGGTCACCAGACCGGCATCATCGTAACAGTAATAAAACTGCCCGCCTTCATCATCACTGTATGTGGTCATCCGGTGAACATCATCATAAATAAACCGGCCGCCCCAGTAACCGGAAGGTGATTCACTGCGGGTAACCCGCCCGCGCTCATCATACTCAAGGAAATAATCGGTCTGATCGGTGTCATGCCAGCGGGTCATAAAGCCGTCAGCGGTATATTCGTGCCACAGATGGTTCTGCTGAAAAGCATCACATTCACTCAGATAGCCGTGCCGGTCATACCGGCAGGTCACCAGCGGAGGGGAAGCGGGTGAACCGGCCAGACTGATCGTGATTAACTGACCGTCACAGTAACTGAAACTGAGCAGCGCCGTACCATTCCGGGTTAACCGTATAAGATGGTGTTCATCGTTATAATGAAAATCAAGACGCTGCCCGTTGCTGTCTGTAATGGCAGACAGTTTGCGGGTATTTCCGCAGACATGATTAAAGTGCTGTGTCAGTTGAGTGCGGTTATCAGACAGGCTGATATCACCGTTCAGGGTTCCCGTCAGTAACGCGCGGGGATAACAGACGTTGCGGATATTCAGGGTGTTCTCCGAAACCGGATACGTTACCTTTACCCCTTCATTGTCATGGTAAATCAGGGTATCCGGGCCAACCTCAATCCGTGCTGACCAGTTGTCCGCCCATTTCGGACCAAATAATCCCGATATCGCCGCAGTGGAGCGGTAAGTCCGCTGTAACGATACCGGCAACAGCCCGGGAAGGCTGAGGACCGGCCAGACCTGGATAAAATCCCCGGTCGCCACATCCACAGGGTCAGACACACCGGACGATGTTTCTGCGGAAGAGCCCTCTTTTTTTCCGCTGACGGTATTTTCATTCTGAGGTTTGGTTCTGACAGGCACAACTTTGGGGGCAGCAGGCGTTTTACTGAAAACCCGGGTCAGTGCTTTGATGCCCTTTCTGGCCAATGCCGCAACACCATAAACACCGGCACCCAGCTCAGCAACATGATAGGCAGAGGCTCCCGCTTTTTGGGCGTCATTTTTTAATTCAAGCCGGGGCAGGGTTATCTTATTTTCGTCTTTTGCTATTTCTCTTGCGGCTTCAACCCGCGTCTGTGTTTCCTCTTTCGTGCTGAACACAAACTGACTGTAGGCCCGCTGTTCCGCATTAAATGCCGCCATATTTGCAGACCCCCTGAGCAGCATGTCAGCCGGGGTGATAATGCTTTCATTAATACCTTCTCTGACAAATCCTTCCAGAGCATCATGCTCATACGCTGACAGTGCTGTGTCTGTGTTTCTTTTATAAATGTCTGCGTTCACCTCATCCAGTTTTTCAAAAATTGATTTTTCCTTCTGAGGCTCAACCGGGTCTGCGGTTTTTGCCATATTGTGTTCCTTCTCAAGGGTATACAGAACCCCCGGAACATTATTGTTGTTCATCATGACATCGGAACCATGGAACGCCGCCGGTTTTTTGCAAAAACTGACCGTTGGTGAACCACTGGTTATCACACAGTCTCCGCTGCCCCGGCTGGTACCGGAGATAATGCCGGAACCGGCATTTCCCTGAGTGCCTTTAATGACACTGCCGACGGTCAGCGTCGGCACGCCGTTCACCCGGACCGTTTTTACATAGGTCTGCTCAGCGCCCAGTTGCTGAAAACTGTCAAACGGAATAACAGAGTTGCCGACCTGACAGACATCCGGACCGGATGACACCACGCAGTAATCCGCGTTTTTATTACCCACCACTTTTTTGGTCATCGTCCGTGTCCTTATGACAGTTTGTACGCATGGATCTGAAGGGGAATACCGGGGAGAATATCCGTCAGACTGTATCGCCAGGTCAGGCAGAGCTTACTCTCGTCCAGAGAAAGGTGTACGGTATCGAGGACACAGTCATCCGGTGCCAGCGGCTCTCCCGGGATATCCTGTACCGCAAAAAAACCGATTTCAGGTAACCGGAATGAGGCTTCCGCCACCTCCGGAAACATCCCCCGGATGGTCAGTGTTTCATTGCCTGCAAAATAGCCTTCCTGTTGCTGGTCAGCCGGTGCGCCCATAAAGAAATCCGGTTTAAAATCTGCGGGATAATAAGGCCGTGTGTTTTCCAGCCAGTCATTATCATACGTACCGGCATACTGAAGACGCGGTGACCACCACCGGCTGTACAGCCCGAACCCGGCCACCGGCCACGGCATGCCGAAAACCGGCGGGACAGATTCAGACCCCGGCAGAGTGATCCGGGGAAGAGGATACCGCGCTGATTTATCGGCATTATCCGCAGAGAACCAGCCTGTTCCGACCGGATTAGCCGGATATGCCCCGGAAATATCATGACCGCCATACGCATTTTCATAAATCAGCGGTAATGCCGTCACTGCTGCCGGTGCATCCGCTTTCCAGCCCTGATGATATGACCAGAAATGCGGACCACTCAGTGTCAGTTGCTTTTGCAGTTGCCCGAACGTGAACCCAGCGCTCCACTGAGGCTGCGGTATGTTATCCGTTGTGTAAGCTGTGCCTGTGATGTAAAACTCCCCCCGGGGTTTACGGAAAATCAGATCTGTTTCAGTCAGCAGACTGCTGTTTTCGGGGGTGTTCCGGTATCTGTCCGCCATAATGACCGGCTGTTGTTCATCTGAAAAACTGCATTGTCCGGTCACCGGGTCAATATCACAGGTAACTCTGACCACCACCGTAAACCAGTGTTCTCCCCTGTACCCGAGTTTTCTGAAGGCAAAATGCGGGAACGGCGTCTGATTGATAACATGTACCGGCATGCGGTTTCCTCAGTTAATATCCACATCTTTGCCGGTGATCTGCACCGGACCACTGGCTTCAAAGCTGAATTCAGTGCCGTTGATCGTCACCCGTCCGGCACTGTCCATCCGCAATACACTGGCACCGCAGCGCAGTTCGATCACATCACCGGCGGTCACTGACAGGGTATTTCCCACCGCCACGGTTTTATGCTGACCGACGGTTTCGCTGTTATTTTCCCCGATCACCTCAGTCCGGTGACCCAGAACGGTCATGCTCTGATCTTTCTCAATCCGCTCACTGTGGTTCGCCTTCACCAGCGTGCTGCGGTCATTCAGTACTACCGTGTCCATATCCCGCTGGGCATGAATAAAGACCTGCTGCTTCCCGTTTTCATCCTCAAAGCGCAGTTCGTTGAATCCCTCGCCCTTGTGGGTTTGTGTCCGGAAAGCCGTTTGTGTTTTACTGCCCGGGAATGCCGACGGCGGTGAATTACGGCCGTTATAGGTACAGCCGGTGATAACCGGGCGGTCAATATCCCCGTTAAGGTAAGAGACGATAATTTCCTGCCCGATCCTCGGCACGGCGGAGAAGCCATAGCCGCTGCCGTTCCAGCCCATGGCCACCCGCACCCAGCAGGAAGCGCTGTGATCCGGTCTGCCGTAACGATCCCAGTGAAAATACACTTTCACCGCGCCCTGCTCATTAGTGTAGATTTCTTCCCCTTCCGGCCCGGCCACCGTTGCCAGCTCGTCGCCGTCCGCCTGCGGGCGGAAACGGAACGGCGGCCGCCATTCGCGGGTGCCGGGGATAAACTTCACGGTATTGCTGAACGTTGTCCCTTCACCGCCGCTGTTATCCGCCAGCGGCTGGGTACCACGATGATTAACCGTAATCACCTGCCACGGCTGATTCATCACCGCCGACGGGTGGTTGCTCAGGGTAAAAATTTTACCCGGCATCAGGGCAAAACAGTTGGTGCCTGCGGTGCCGGTCTGACGCTCATTCTGTGACTGTTCGTAACGCAGTTGAGTGAACGGTTTACCGGTTGCATCATCACGGTAACGACCGTAACTTTCATACACCGGATGCTGTTTATGCACGTCGCCGGTCACTTCATGCTGAAACGGATAGGAGGGGCTGTCCGGGTTGTAATCTTTCTGGATAATGACATCACTGCATAATTTTTCGGTGTAGCGCCAGGAGAATGCGGTGCTGTCACGGGTATCGGTATCTGCCTGCGGGTTATAGGTCAGGTGAATACCGGCGGTCATACCAAGGTGATTGTCACTGTAAAACAGTTTCGGGCCTTCCTCGAACCAGAAATTAATCCCCTCTTCGGCGGCCAGGCGACACCAGAAATCATAGGCGGACTCCCGTTTCTGGGTGATGTAATCCCGTTTCTGATGCAGTTCGTCCTGATAGAATTTCAGGTCACTTTTGACATGGGCTTCTTTCAGTAATGTCGCCAGCACTTCCGGTACCGATTGTTTCTGGAAGATGCGGCTGTCCTGGTTAAGGGTCATGATCCACATTTCCGGGCGGATCAGAAAGTGATACCAGGTTTTGTTGCCGTCGGTATTGCCCTGCTCCGCAGAGGCCAGCAGTCCCTGCACGGTACGGACTTTGACGCCGTCACGGGTGACCGTCAGTGAAGCGGCGGAGCCTAAATGTTCCTCAAACGCAATGGACGGCAGCAGGCTGACTGCACTGATGGTCAGCGAAAACAACGAAGACAGGGATTCACTGAGTGAAAACTCGGTGACCTGAAACGTCTGCTCCGGTAAGCGGCCGATTTTACAGGTAAACACCAGCCCGGAAGGTGAACTGCCGGAGAGCAGCGATAACGCCGACTGTACCGGCTGTTGAGCAAGGGAGTCTTTCAGTGCGGCAATATCTGCCGCCTTCTTTTTGTTGGGATCTTCAGCAAACATACCGGCTCCGGAACAAGTCTGGCGGATGAACACCCTGCAGGCCGGTGTTCTCTGTCATAAAGCAAAAACACCACAAACCCCGGACGGGATTTGTGGTGTGAATCAGTGCATTACGCTTCGATTGGCGCACGCCAGTCATCAGCACCGGAGGTACCTGCAACGGTGTGATCCCAGCTGATTTTGCGGTAGGACAGTGAGACTTCAATCAGCTGCGTGTAATCCGATTTGGACGGATCCTGACAGTGCGGCATTTTGCAGTCGATATTGACGATAGTGGCATCTTCCAGCGCGGTGGTGAAGAAGTGCTCCTGCTTACCTTCAACCGAGGTGCGGTACCATTTCAGTTGTACCTTAGGCAGCATTTCACCGGATGCCAGGGCGTTGTACAGCAGCGGAACGGCTTTGTTCATTGCCACGGTGAATTTGAACGGACGGTGCGCACGCTGGCCGGACGGCTGACCGGACTGCGGATCTGTCGGAACGGTGACGATATGGTCAAACTGTTGTACCAGCATCTCATCTTCGTGACCCTGCACATAGATGTTACCGACAGACTCAGCCGTAAAGGCACCGGCAGTGATGTTGCCCTGGGTTTTGCCTTCGATGGCGATATAGCACGGAGTTGGCATAGTAAATTCCTTATAATATAAAATGATAACAATGAGTTATCTGACAATGTGTAGTCATCAGCCAGTGCGCATGGTGTTGAGTGGCGGGATAATAAATTTCACTTACCGGTCTGTAAACAGCCGGGGGGCGTTGGTATCTCACAGGATCCGTCACTTAAGTTAAAATCGTTGCAAAAACAGGATATCTGACTGCTAATAGAGATAAATTGAGAGTGGTCAGGTGAAATAATTCAGATCACAAAAAATACAAATCACTACGTTTTTTAACATAGTTGTCTAACGTACTGTAAATAATAAGAAAAAAGCCATTTTTTTTCAGATCACAGAATAAAATATGTAACAAAGTACAAAAGTAATATAAGGTAATGAATAATAACAATAAAAATTCACATTCAAACGGAAGCTGTAAAATCCGCTTAATTTCCTCTCTGAACAGGCAATCACAAACAGACGAAACCGGGATATTCCACTCCCTGCACAACAAAACACCCGTGGTTGCACCAGCAAAACAGGAATGATACTGTATGTATGTACAGTTTTATTTGTGAGGTTGCTATGTCACAAGTTCCCCTTTTTGATTTTCCGGTCTCCTGTGGTTTTCCCGGCCCGGCGGAAGATTTCTCTGAACGGCGTATTTCACTGGATGCTGAATTAGTCCGCTACCCTGAAAGTACCTATTTTCTCCGGGCACAGGGGAATTCAATGAAAGATGCCGGGATTTTTGACGGGGATTTGCTGGTCGTGGAAAGCTATGAAACCGCCGGGGACGGGGACATTGTGATCGCTGAACTCGACGGGGAATTTACCTGTAAGTATCTTAAAACCCATCCGGTAAAAGCACTGGTTCCGGCTAATGAAGCCTGTAAACCGGTGATTATTACAGATGAAACAGATATCCGGATCTTCGGGATCGTCCGTTTTGCAATACACCAGACAGGGCGTTAAACCGTGATTGCCCTGGTTGATGTCAACTCGATGTTTGCCTCCTGTGAAACGGTATTCCGCCCCGATCTGAAAGGCCGCCCGGTTGTTGTTCTGAGTAATAACGACGGCTGTGTGATTGCCCGTTCTGCTGAAGCTAAAAATCTGGTTAAAATGGGACAGCCCTTTTTTCAGATCCGCGATATCGTAAAGCAATACAACATAACCTTATTTTCCAGCAATTTTGCCCTGTACGCGGATTTCAGTGACCGTTTTGTCAGTGTTCTGTCAGAATTTACGCCGCTCCCGGAAAAATACAGTGTGGATGAGTGTTTTTGCGACCTGCAGGGTGTCACTACCGATTACCTGAATTATGGCCGTAAGATGCAGGAAACCATCCTCAGAAGAACACATCTCCCGGTTGGTGTGGGAATATCATCAACGAAAACGCTGGCGAAACTGGCAAATTATGCAGCTAAAAAATGGACAAAAACCGGCGGCGTGGTTGATTTAACGCTTCGTGACCGGCAGCAAAAACTGATGTCTCTGGTGCCGGTTGGTGAGGTGTGGGGAATTGGCCGCAAGTTGTCAGAACGGCTGAACGCGCTGGGAATACGGACGGCTCTGCAGCTGAGTCAGCTTCCGCCGTATGAAGCCCGGCGGATCCATTCTGTGATACTGGAAAGAACCGTACGCGAACTTAACGGTGAATCCTGCCTGCAGACAGACGATATTCAGCAGGTCAGACAGCAGATCATTTGCTCCCGGTCCTTCGGAGCGAAAACCGGCGATTATGAACAGGTCAGGCAGTCGGTCTGTGCCAGAGCTGAACGGGCAGCGGAAAAGCTCCGGCAAAACAGACGTTATTGCCGGATGATTTCGGTCTGGTTACACGGATACGGACAAAAAGGATATACAGACAGCTGGTATCTGCATCAGACGGCTACTCTGCGTTATCCGGTGCAGGATACCCGTGACATTATACGGGCAGCAGTAAATCTGCTGGATGTGATATGGTGTGATAATGTGTCATACGGTAAGAGTGGAATTATGCTCGGGGCATTCAGTGAATCCGGTGTTTGTCAGCCGGATTTGTTTGATGATGAGAAGCTGCAGAAAAACAGCGAAAAACTGATGTCGGTAATGGACTATATCAACCGGAGCGGAGCCGGTGAAATCTGGCTGGCCGGACAGGGAATTAAAACAGAAAACGGGGAATGGAAGATGAAACAATCCCATTTATCTCCCCGCCGGACTACAAAACTTAAAGATATTTCATTTGTGAAATGTTAGTTTAAAATGGCTTAGAAAGTTAAAATCGGTAAATAGAACGTTAAAATGAATCAATACAGTATATTTCTTCGTTGGACTACATCATTTGTGGATTTGTCATGAAAAAATCAAAAATTACATGTGATTTACCTCTCGACCCGTATGCTGATTATAAAATGGAGTGGTCTCATGACCAGGCTGTTAGGAACTACGAATCAGTCAAAGGGTGGATTTATATTGGGTTAGATAATTACGTTTCTAACCGAGCAAAGGTAGGACTGACAATGGGTGATCTAAGCTCTAGATCCTCTAGTTCAGGAAATCCAGGCTTACTATTATTTTGTGCATTTAAATGTAGGCATGACATAACTGGCGTTCAATTAAGAAGTATAGAAGAAGACTTGATAGCAAGGCTTGACCTGATTTACACAGATAAAGATGGAAAATCGCTAAGAATGAGACATTTCGAATCTCAGAAACTATCCGAATGGTATGGTCATATAGATACATACGCATTTGTTCAAAACGTCCATTATATACTATATAGATATCACTATAATGATTTCCTAGCTGTTGAACTGGAAAATGACTTTGGGACAATTGACGGCTGTTATTTAGATTGCATATTTAATGAATGCTACACGCAGGAAGAACAAGCCAATTTCAGAGAAATGCTGCTTCTGTGGTAATTATTTTTTGAATCGCCACGGATAGTGCGGCTTCAAATAGGAGAAGTGGGCCTGGTCAACCATCCAGGGGGGGAAACCTTGCGAAAACTGAATAAAGGTCAGTTTGATGATTGGCTCCGTCATGACGAACCCTGGTTTCGGGTGCAGCAACGATCTGCCTTTATCAATCACTTATTCAATGTGGAGACTGTTTTAGCGTGAAACATTTATCATTGTTGAGCAAAAAGCAGAGCCAGCGATTATTTGTAATAAGCCCCAAAAAGGTGCGCGTTATTTTAATTAAAAGGGTTGCAATATGAATTTTTTTAAAAATAACATCACTGGTGTTATTTCATTAATTATGTTTATTATTTCATTTTTTGGTTCACTTTCATTGTTTTCATATTCCAATTATTATAACTTACCATTTTATAAGTTTATACAGCCTCAAATTATAACAGCTATAGGTGTGTTACATATAGCTGTTATTGCAATTTCTATTTTTATATTCTGTATTGCAATTTTTGCTATAACAACAATATATAAATATTTTTTTAAAATTAATAAAGAAGAAATAAAAAACACCATTAAAAAAAAGATTTTATTTTTTATCATTGCGTCTATATCATTGCTATCATTATTAACTATGATGTACATAGAGTTTAGTTGGTATCTTGTTTCTACTTTCGCCATTCTTCCTATTCCACTATATATTGCGATGTCGAGAGGTTTTTCAAGTGATAACTTGCTTGCAATAAAAGTAACAATTTTTTTCTTCATATTTCCAGTGTTTTTTTATTTTATATGTATGTTTTTTTCTCATATTAATAGAATTGACGTTACAACTCAGCTGGGAATAATTTTATCAATGGGATATATTTCAAGTGTAACGTATTGTTATGATAAGGAAATAGATCGTGTCGCCATCTATAACAATGTTAGATTATTATTGTTTGTGATTTTTTTTATTATTATGACAATTATTTTATCTGGCCGTGGTTCAGATAAAATAATGAATATGATAGGTATTGGTTTTGATGAACGTTGTTATTTAACTAAGGATCTTGAAAAGTACAGTGTTCCCCAAGAGTATATTAATCATAAAAATGATATTATATCATCAATATTTGTATTTTCTGATATTTCAAATGAGATATATATGGGGTATAAAGAAAATGAGAAAATAAATTTTGTATATTCATTTAAACATGAAAATCTGAATCAGATATCATGCAAGTACTAGTGCCTTTGACACTTGTGTATACCGTACAATCACTGACGCTAAGGTGATGTCTTTTAAGCTAATTGCAGATAGTGCGGCAGGTGCCATTTAGCTTATGTCGCATTTCGGACGGTAAAGTTATGACGCTAAGATATCAATTCAATTCTGTAATGAAAAATCAATGATTATCAATCAGATGAACGATGACGTGACATTTATGACTACTTATCGGTCGCTGAAAATAGAATGGTGACTATTTGCGGATTTTCATAAAAACAGCAAATAATCAGATAGTAATGGATGTATACCGTCCGGACCGAATCCGGAATAAACGTTTGTCTGCCGGCCGCTACCTTCCCGCTTCTCGGAACATGGCAGGGAGTTATTTCAGGTTAAGATGATTATTCCCCGTAATGCAGGGCGGCGGCTGCCATCTGACCACGGTTACCTTCTCAGCCATTTTTGCTGCCAGACATGCGCTGAAGAGCACAACATGGCCCGGCCGTGTTCTTCAGGGGAGACACCCTCCTGCTTTTTTTATTGTCTTCTGTCATATAAGATAATGAAATCAGACAACAACACCGGAAATATGTCTTCTGCGGGCATGTCACCGTCTTTAATTTAAAAAACAGATCATCAGAATGAATCCTCCCGTCATGAATCCCCCTGAACTGCCCGAAAATGCCGGTTATACCCTGCGCCATGCACCACCGGAGCAGCAGCGCGCTTTTCTCGCTGTCGTGGCGGCGCAGCCCCGTTACACCGGATACGCTGACGCCGCCTACTCTGCGCAGCTGCAGGCGTATATTCACCGGATTGCCGGTGTCTGGGGCGGGGAGTGGCTGAATCCGGAGGAGGGAAACCGCGACCTCCGGATGCGGTGTGCGCAGGGGCATATTATCCGGACCCGGCTGTTTTATCTCCGGCGCGGGATATGGTGTGCGGGCTGTTACACCGGCAGCCGCCGCCTTACCCTCAGCGCGGTACAGGCACTGGCAGCACGGCATAACGGGGTGTGTTTATCCGTCCGGGATATCCGTTCCGGCGGTCTGCTCACCTGGCAGTGTGAGCACGGGCATACCTGGGAAAGCCCGCCGGATTCCGTGAAGGCAGGGAACTGGTGTCCCGTGTGCCGCCGGCAGCAAAAAAATGCCCGTCTTCTGCAGAACATGAAAACCATTGCGGAAAAAAACGGCGGCGAATGTTTATCGGCGGAGTATGTGAACAGCAGCACAAAACTCCGGTTCCGGTGTGCGCTCGGCCATGAATGGGAAACCACTCCCCATATTATCGCCGGGCTGAAAAAGTCATGGTGTCCGGTCTGCCGGTATGACCGGCGGCGGGGAACGCTGGATACCCTGCAGGCACTGGCGGCGGAGCGCGGCGGAAAATGTCTGGCAACGGTGTTTACCACGGTGAACGACAAAGTCCGCTGGCAGTGCGCCTCAGGGCATGTGTGGGAGGCCACGCCGGCCCATGTCAGAAGCGGAACCTGGTGTCCGTCGTGTTTTTACCTGTCGCTGTGCCGCAGTCACCGGACCCGGAAAAAATACCTGCCGGCGGACCGGTAAGCTGACTGCCCGCGTTACAGGGGGGACGGTTACTGCCTCCCGACGGTTTTTAATCCTGAATATTTATGTTAATAAGGCGGTATTCTCTGCGTAAAAAAGTTTTTTTTCCGTTTAACGTATAATTATGGATTTAATCACCTGTATTCATGGGGTTATGAAGGTGACATATTTCATTACATCTTTGTTTTTGTGAATGTCTTTTAAATTAATCGCAACACATTGTAATTAAAATGGTTTTACCTTTTTTACGCGCCTTGTGAATAACATATTCCGGGTTTTTATATTATTACTTTCGCTTATCGCCAACGTTAATTTTGTTACTTTCTGTTTCTGATGCCTTTCTGGCCGGAAGATAAATATTCCGGACGATACGGCCCGTCAGCTGCGCTTTACAGCCTGTTACGTGAAATTTATTATTCTTTCCCCCGTAACCCGGGGCGCCGGATGATGCTGAAAAAGGGTCACAGAACAACCTGTTATTGTGAATTTTCACCGGTCTTTCTGATGCCGCCTCCGGCGGCATCGCCACGGAAGGTAAAAACCGGGACATTCTCCGGTCCGCAGGAGTCCCCGGGTGACGGATGACATCGTAATGACAGCGGGCCGGGCAGTATGACTGCCGGGCCGGTTTGTTTTCCGTGACGGACGCGGTACTGTCCTGCCGGCGGCAGGGGGCCGGTCTGTCCTTATTTATGGAGCCGGTATGATCCCGTCCGTTTCTGAGTTGTTGCCGGGGCAGTCCGGCTTGGTGTTTACCTGCAAAATCGGCCGGTTGCCGGAGCAGACCTTTCAGGTCACCGAGTTTTCACTCAGTGAATCCCTGTCCTCACTGTTTTCACTGACCCTCAGCGCCGTCAGCCTGCTGCCGTCCGTTGCCT
>JAEMTY010000526.1:0-15000 GCA_020423425.1 Chrysopa pallens | reverse complement strand
ATTTTTGGTAAACCATAATGCAATAATTATAATTTTTTTATATTTTTATTGGTATAGCATAATAATTGTTAGTTAGTTAAATGTTTATTTTTGTGAATTTTGCATTTAATCGGGCGTAGTAGTATGTTGAAAATAACGATTTTTTTCTTGTATTATTGGTATTCCATAATGTAATTATTTGAAATGTGTTATGTTTATATTTTAAAATTTTTCTTTTAAGATCGACAACGGCCATACTATGTTGAAAATACCGATTCTCGTCCGATCATCGAAGTTAAGCAACATTAGGCACAGTCAGTACTTGGATGGGTGACCGCTTGGGAACACTGTGTGCTGTTGTCTATTTTGTTTTTTTTCATTATTATTGGTTGAACAAAATGGAATATTTGATTGTTAAATGTTTATCTTATTGAATTTTGCAATGAATATCGAGAACGGGCGTACTTTGTTTTTATTGGTATAACAATTTTTTTCGTTTATTTTTGGTAAACCATAATGCAATAATTATAATTTTTTTATATTTTTATTGGTATAGCATAATAATTGTTAGTTAGTTAAATGTTTATTTTTGTGAATTTTGCATTTAATCGGGCGTAGTAGTATGTTGAAAATAACGATTTTTTTCTTGTATTATTGGTATTCCATAATGTAATTATTTGAAATGTGTTATGTTTATATTTTAAAATTTTTCTTTTAAGATCGACAACGGCCATACTATGTTGAAAATACCGATTCTCGTCCGATCATCGAAGTTAAGCAACATTAGGCACAGTCAGTACTTGGATGGGTGACCGCTTGGGAACACTGTGTGCTGTTGTCTATTTTGTTTTTTTTCATTATTATTGGTTGAACAAAATGGAATATTTGATTGTTAAATGTTTATCTTATTGAATTTTGCAATGAATATCGAGAACGGGCGTACTTTGTTTTTATTGGTATAACAATTTTTTTCGTTTATTTTTGGTAAACCATAATGCAATAATTATAATTTTTTTATATTTTTATTGGTATAGCATAATAATTGTTAGTTAGTTAAATGTTTATTTTTGTGAATTTTGCATTTAATCGGGCGTAGTAGTATGTTGAAAATAACGATTTTTTTCTTGTATTATTGGTATTCCATAATGTAATTATTTGAAATGTGTTATGTTTATATTTTAAAATTTTTCTTTTAAGATCGACAACGGCCATACTATGTTGAAAATACCGATTCTCGTCCGATCATCGAAGTTAAGCAACATTAGGCACAGTCAGTACTTGGATGGGTGACCGCTTGGGAACACTGTGTGCTGTTGTCTATTTTGTTTTTTTTTCATTATTATTGGTTGAACAAAATGGAATATTTGATTGTTAAATGTTTATCTTATTGAATTTTGCAATGAATATCGAGAACGGGCGTACTTTGTTTTTATTGGTATAACAATTTTTTTCGTTTATTTTTGGTAAACCATAATGCAATAATTATAATTTTTTTATATTTTTATTGGTATAGCATAATAATTGTTAGTTAGTTAAATGTTTATTTTTGTGAATTTTGCATTTAATCGGGCGTAGTAGTATGTTGAAAATAACGATTTTTTTCTTGTATTATTGGTATTCCATAATGTAATTATTTGAAATGTGTTATGTTTATATTTTAAAATTTTTCTTTTAAGATCGACAACGGCCATACTATGTTGAAAATACCGATTCTCGTCCGATCATCGAAGTTAAGCAACATTAGGCACAGTCAGTACTTGGATGGGTGACCGCTTGGGAACACTGTGTGCTGTTGTCTATTTTGTTTTTTTTCATTATTATTGGTTGAACAAAATGGAATATTTGATTGTTAAATGTTTATCTTATTGAATTTTGCAATGAATATCGAGAACGGGCGTACTTTGTTTTTATTGGTATAACAATTTTTTTCGTTTATTTTTGGTAAACCATAATGCAATAATTATAATTTTTTTATATTTTTATTGGTATAGCATAATAATTGTTAGTTAGTTAAATGTTTATTTTTGTGAATTTTGCATTTAATCGGGCGTAGTAGTATGTTGAAAATAACGATTTTTTTCTTGTATTATTGGTATTCCATAATGTAATTATTTGAAATGTGTTATGTTTATATTTTAAAATTTTTCTTTTAAGATCGACAACGGCCATACTATGTTGAAAATACCGATTCTCGTCCGATCATCGAAGTTAAGCAACATTAGGCACAGTCAGTACTTGGATGGGTGACCGCTTGGGAACACTGTGTGCTGTTGTCTATTTTGTTTTTTTTCATTATTATTGGTTGAACAAAATGGAATATTTGATTGTTAAATGTTTATCTTATTGAATTTTGCAATGAATATCGAGAACGGGCGTACTTTGTTTTTATTGGTATAACAATTTTTTTCGTTTATTTTTGGTAAACCATAATGCAATAATTATAATTTTTTTATATTTTTATTGGTATAGCATAATAATTGTTAGTTAGTTAAATGTTTATTTTTGTGAATTTTGCATTTAATCGGGCGTAGTAGTATGTTGAAAATAACGATTTTTTTCTTGTATTATTGGTATTCCATAATGTAATTATTTGAAATGTGTTATGTTTATATTTTAAAATTTTTCTTTTAAGATCGACAACGGCCATACTATGTTGAAAATACCGATTCTCGTCCGATCATCGAAGTTAAGCAACATTAGGCACAGTCAGTACTTGGATGGGTGACCGCTTGGGAACACTGTGTGCTGTTGTCTATTTTGTTTTTTTTCATTATTATTGGTTGAACAAAATGGAATATTTGATTGTTAAATGTTTATCTTATTGAATTTTGCAATGAATATCGAGAACGGGCGTACTTTGTTTTTATTGGTATAACAATTTTTTTCGTTTATTTTTGGTAAACCATAATGCAATAATTATAATTTTTTTATATTTTTATTGGTATAGCATAATAATTGTTAGTTAGTTAAATGTTTATTTTTGTGAATTTTGCATTTAATCGGGCGTAGTAGTATGTTGAAAATAACGATTTTTTTCTTGTATTATTGGTATTCCATAATGTAATTATTTGAAATGTGTTATGTTTATATTTTAAAATTTTTCTTTTAAGATCGACAACGGCCATACTATGTTGAAAATACCGATTCTCGTCCGATCATCGAAGTTAAGCAACATTAGGCACAGTCAGTACTTGGATGGGTGACCGCTTGGGAACACTGTGTGCTGTTGTCTATTTTGTTTTTTTTCATTATTATTGGTTGAACAAAATGGAATATTTGATTGTTAAATGTTTATCTTATTGAATTTTGCAATGAATATCGAGAACGGGCGTACTTTGTTTTTATTGGTATAACAATTTTTTTCGTTTATTTTTGGTAAACCATAATGCAATAATTATAATTTTTTTATATTTTTATTGGTATAGCATAATAATTGTTAGTTAGTTAAATGTTTATTTTTGTGAATTTTGCATTTAATCGGGCGTAGTAGTATGTTGAAAATAACGATTTTTTTCTTGTATTATTGGTATTCCATAATGTAATTATTTGAAATGTGTTATGTTTATATTTTAAAATTTTTCTTTTAAGATCGACAACGGCCATACTATGTTGAAAATACCGATTCTCGTCCGATCATCGAAGTTAAGCAACATTAGGCACAGTCAGTACTTGGATGGGTGACCGCTTGGGAACACTGTGTGCTGTTGTCTATTTTGTTTTTTTTCATTATTATTGGTTGAACAAAATGGAATATTTGATTGTTAAATGTTTATCTTATTGAATTTTGCAATGAATATCGAGAACGGGCGTACTTTGTTTTTATTGGTATAACAATTTTTTTCGTTTATTTTTGGTAAACCATAATGCAATAATTATAATTTTTTTATATTTTTATTGGTATAGCATAATAATTGTTAGTTAGTTAAATGTTTATTTTTGTGAATTTTGCATTTAATCGGGCGTAGTAGTATGTTGAAAATAACGATTTTTTTCTTGTATTATTGGTATTCCATAATGTAATTATTTGAAATGTGTTATGTTTATATTTTAAAATTTTTCTTTTAAGATCGACAACGGCCATACTATGTTGAAAATACCGATTCTCGTCCGATCATCGAAGTTAAGCAACATTAGGCACAGTCAGTACTTGGATGGGTGACCGCTTGGGAACACTGTGTGCTGTTGTCTATTTTGTTTTTTTTCATTATTATTGGTTGAACAAAATGGAATATTTGATTGTTAAATGTTTATCTTATTGAATTTTGCAATGAATATCGAGAACGGGCGTACTTTGTTTTTATTGGTATAACAATTTTTTTCGTTTATTTTTGGTAAACCATAATGCAATAATTATAATTTTTTTATATTTTTATTGGTATAGCATAATAATTGTTAGTTAGTTAAATGTTTATTTTTGTGAATTTTGCATTTAATCGGGCGTAGTAGTATGTTGAAAATAACGATTTTTTTCTTGTATTATTGGTATTCCATAATGTAATTATTTGAAATGTGTTATGTTTATATTTTAAAATTTTTCTTTTAAGATCGACAACGGCCATACTATGTTGAAAATACCGATTCTCGTCCGATCATCGAAGTTAAGCAACATTAGGCACAGTCAGTACTTGGATGGGTGACCGCTTGGGAACACTGTGTGCTGTTGTCTATTTTGTTTTTTTTCATTATTATTGGTTGAACAAAATGGAATATTTGATTGTTAAATGTTTATCTTATTGAATTTTGCAATGAATATCGAGAACGGGCGTACTTTGTTTTTATTGGTATAACAATTTTTTTCGTTTATTTTTGGTAAACCATAATGCAATAATTATAATTTTTTTATATTTTTATTGGTATAGCATAATAATTGTTAGTTAGTTAAATGTTTATTTTTGTGAATTTTGCATTTAATCGGGCGTAGTAGTATGTTGAAAATAACGATTTTTTTCTTGTATTATTGGTATTCCATAATGTAATTATTTGAAATGTGTTATGTTTATATTTTAAAATTTTTCTTTTAAGATCGACAACGGCCATACTATGTTGAAAATACCGATTCTCGTCCGATCATCGAAGTTAAGCAACATTAGGCACAGTCAGTACTTGGATGGGTGACCGCTTGGGAACACTGTGTGCTGTTGTCTATTTTGTTTTTTTTCATTATTATTGGTTGAACAAAATGGAATATTTGATTGTTAAATGTTTATCTTATTGAATTTTGCAATGAATATCGAGAACGGGCGTACTTTGTTTTTATTGGTATAACAATTTTTTTCGTTTATTTTTGGTAAACCATAATGCAATAATTATAATTTTTTTATATTTTTATTGGTATAGCATAATAATTGTTAGTTAGTTAAATGTTTATTTTTGTGAATTTTGCATTTAATCGGGCGTAGTAGTATGTTGAAAATAACGATTTTTTTCTTGTATTATTGGTATTCCATAATGTAATTATTTGAAATGTGTTATGTTTATATTTTAAAATTTTTCTTTTAAGATCGACAACGGCCATACTATGTTGAAAATACCGATTCTCGTCCGATCATCGAAGTTAAGCAACATTAGGCACAGTCAGTACTTGGATGGGTGACCGCTTGGGAACACTGTGTGCTGTTGTCTATTTTGTTTTTTTTCATTATTATTGGTTGAACAAAATGGAATATTTGATTGTTAAATGTTTATCTTATTGAATTTTGCAATGAATATCGAGAACGGGCGTACTTTGTTTTTATTGGTATAACAATTTTTTTCGTTTATTTTTGGTAAACCATAATGCAATAATTATAATTTTTTTATATTTTTATTGGTATAGCATAATAATTGTTAGTTAGTTAAATGTTTATTTTTGTGAATTTTGCATTTAATCGGGCGTAGTAGTATGTTGAAAATAACGATTTTTTTCTTGTATTATTGGTATTCCATAATGTAATTATTTGAAATGTGTTATGTTTATATTTTAAAATTTTTCTTTTAAGATCGACAACGGCCATACTATGTTGAAAATACCGATTCTCGTCCGATCATCGAAGTTAAGCAACATTAGGCACAGTCAGTACTTGGATGGGTGACCGCTTGGGAACACTGTGTGCTGTTGTCTATTTTGTTTTTTTTCATTATTATTGGTTGAACAAAATGGAATATTTGATTGTTAAATGTTTATCTTATTGAATTTTGCAATGAATATCGAGAACGGGCGTACTTTGTTTTTATTGGTATAACAATTTTTTTCGTTTATTTTTGGTAAACCATAATGCAATAATTATAATTTTTTTATATTTTTATTGGTATAGCATAATAATTGTTAGTTAGTTAAATGTTTATTTTTGTGAATTTTGCATTTAATCGGGCGTAGTAGTATGTTGAAAATAACGATTTTTTTCTTGTATTATTGGTATTCCATAATGTAATTATTTGAAATGTGTTATGTTTATATTTTAAAATTTTTCTTTTAAGATCGACAACGGCCATACTATGTTGAAAATACCGATTCTCGTCCGATCATCGAAGTTAAGCAACATTAGGCACAGTCAGTACTTGGATGGGTGACCGCTTGGGAACACTGTGTGCTGTTGTCTATTTTGTTTTTTTTCATTATTATTGGTTGAACAAAATGGAATATTTGATTGTTAAATGTTTATCTTATTGAATTTTGCAATGAATATCGAGAACGGGCGTACTTTGTTTTTATTGGTATAACAATTTTTTTCGTTTATTTTTGGTAAACCATAATGCAATAATTATAATTTTTTTATATTTTTATTGGTATAGCATAATAATTGTTAGTTAGTTAAATGTTTATTTTTGTGAATTTTGCATTTAATCGGGCGTAGTAGTATGTTGAAAATAACGATTTTTTTCTTGTATTATTGGTATTCCATAATGTAATTATTTGAAATGTGTTATGTTTATATTTTAAAATTTTTCTTTTAAGATCGACAACGGCCATACTATGTTGAAAATACCGATTCTCGTCCGATCATCGAAGTTAAGCAACATTAGGCACAGTCAGTACTTGGATGGGTGACCGCTTGGGAACACTGTGTGCTGTTGTCTATTTTGTTTTTTTTCATTATTATTGGTTGAACAAAATGGAATATTTGATTGTTAAATGTTTATCTTATTGAATTTTGCAATGAATATCGAGAACGGGCGTACTTTGTTTTTATTGGTATAACAATTTTTTTCGTTTATTTTTGGTAAACCATAATGCAATAATTATAATTTTTTTATATTTTTATTGGTATAGCATAATAATTGTTAGTTAGTTAAATGTTTATTTTTGTGAATTTTGCATTTAATCGGGCGTAGTAGTATGTTGAAAATAACGATTTTTTTCTTGTATTATTGGTATTCCATAATGTAATTATTTGAAATGTGTTATGTTTATATTTTAAAATTTTTCTTTTAAGATCGACAACGGCCATACTATGTTGAAAATACCGATTCTCGTCCGATCATCGAAGTTAAGCAACATTAGGCACAGTCAGTACTTGGATGGGTGACCGCTTGGGAACACTGTGTGCTGTTGTCTATTTTGTTTTTTTTCATTATTATTGGTTGAACAAAATGGAATATTTGATTGTTAAATGTTTATCTTATTGAATTTTGCAATGAATATCGAGAACGGGCGTACTTTGTTTTTATTGGTATAACAATTTTTTTCGTTTATTTTTGGTAAACCATAATGCAATAATTATAATTTTTTTATATTTTTATTGGTATAGCATAATAATTGTTAGTTAGTTAAATGTTTATTTTTGTGAATTTTGCATTTAATCGGGCGTAGTAGTATGTTGAAAATAACGATTTTTTTCTTGTATTATTGGTATTCCATAATGTAATTATTTGAAATGTGTTATGTTTATATTTTAAAATTTTTCTTTTAAGATCGACAACGGCCATACTATGTTGAAAATACCGATTCTCGTCCGATCATCGAAGTTAAGCAACATTAGGCACAGTCAGTACTTGGATGGGTGACCGCTTGGGAACACTGTGTGCTGTTGTCTATTTTGTTTTTTTTCATTATTATTGGTTGAACAAAATGGAATATTTGATTGTTAAATGTTTATCTTATTGAATTTTGCAATGAATATCGAGAACGGGCGTACTTTGTTTTTATTGGTATAACAATTTTTTTCGTTTATTTTTGGTAAACCATAATGCAATAATTATAATTTTTTTATATTTTTATTGGTATAGCATAATAATTGTTAGTTAGTTAAATGTTTATTTTTGTGAATTTTGCATTTAATCGGGCGTAGTAGTATGTTGAAAATAACGATTTTTTTCTTGTATTATTGGTATTCCATAATGTAATTATTTGAAATGTGTTATGTTTATATTTTAAAATTTTTCTTTTAAGATCGACAACGGCCATACTATGTTGAAAATACCGATTCTCGTCCGATCATCGAAGTTAAGCAACATTAGGCACAGTCAGTACTTGGATGGGTGACCGCTTGGGAACACTGTGTGCTGTTGTCTATTTTGTTTTTTTTCATTATTATTGGTTGAACAAAATGGAATATTTGATTGTTAAATGTTTATCTTATTGAATTTTGCAATGAATATCGAGAACGGGCGTACTTTGTTTTTATTGGTATAACAATTTTTTTCGTTTATTTTTGGTAAACCATAATGCAATAATTATAATTTTTTTATATTTTTATTGGTATAGCATAATAATTGTTAGTTAGTTAAATGTTTATTTTTGTGAATTTTGCATTTAATCGGGCGTAGTAGTATGTTGAAAATAACGATTTTTTTCTTGTATTATTGGTATTCCATAATGTAATTATTTGAAATGTGTTATGTTTATATTTTAAAATTTTTCTTTTAAGATCGACAACGGCCATACTATGTTGAAAATACCGATTCTCGTCCGATCATCGAAGTTAAGCAACATTAGGCACAGTCAGTACTTGGATGGGTGACCGCTTGGGAACACTGTGTGCTGTTGTCTATTTTGTTTTTTTTCATTATTATTGGTTGAACAAAATGGAATATTTGATTGTTAAATGTTTATCTTATTGAATTTTGCAATGAATATCGAGAACGGGCGTACTTTGTTTTTATTGGTATAACAATTTTTTTCGTTTATTTTTGGTAAACCATAATGCAATAATTATAATTTTTTTATATTTTTATTGGTATAGCATAATAATTGTTAGTTAGTTAAATGTTTATTTTTGTGAATTTTGCATTTAATCGGGCGTAGTAGTATGTTGAAAATAACGATTTTTTTCTTGTATTATTGGTATTCCATAATGTAATTATTTGAAATGTGTTATGTTTATATTTTAAAATTTTTCTTTTAAGATCGACAACGGCCATACTATGTTGAAAATACCGATTCTCGTCCGATCATCGAAGTTAAGCAACATTAGGCACAGTCAGTACTTGGATGGGTGACCGCTTGGGAACACTGTGTGCTGTTGTCTATTTTGTTTTTTTTCATTATTATTGGTTGAACAAAATGGAATATTTGATTGTTAAATGTTTATCTTATTGAATTTTGCAATGAATATCGAGAACGGGCGTACTTTGTTTTTATTGGTATAACAATTTTTTTCGTTTATTTTTGGTAAACCATAATGCAATAATTATAATTTTTTTATATTTTTATTGGTATAGCATAATAATTGTTAGTTAGTTAAATGTTTATTTTTGTGAATTTTGCATTTAATCGGGCGTAGTAGTATGTTGAAAATAACGATTTTTTTCTTGTATTATTGGTATTCCATAATGTAATTATTTGAAATGTGTTATGTTTATATTTTAAAATTTTTCTTTTAAGATCGACAACGGCCATACTATGTTGAAAATACCGATTCTCGTCCGATCATCGAAGTTAAGCAACATTAGGCACAGTCAGTACTTGGATGGGTGACCGCTTGGGAACACTGTGTGCTGTTGTCTATTTTGTTTTTTTTCATTATTATTGGTTGAACAAAATGGAATATTTGATTGTTAAATGTTTATCTTATTGAATTTTGCAATGAATATCGAGAACGGGCGTACTTTGTTTTTATTGGTATAACAATTTTTTTCGTTTATTTTTGGTAAACCATAATGCAATAATTATAATTTTTTTATATTTTTATTGGTATAGCATAATAATTGTTAGTTAGTTAAATGTTTATTTTTGTGAATTTTGCATTTAATCGGGCGTAGTAGTATGTTGAAAATAACGATTTTTTTCTTGTATTATTGGTATTCCATAATGTAATTATTTGAAATGTGTTATGTTTATATTTTAAAATTTTTCTTTTAAGATCGACAACGGCCATACTATGTTGAAAATACCGATTCTCGTCCGATCATCGAAGTTAAGCAACATTAGGCACAGTCAGTACTTGGATGGGTGACCGCTTGGGAACACTGTGTGCTGTTGTCTATTTTGTTTTTTTTCATTATTATTGGTTGAACAAAATGGAATATTTGATTGTTAAATGTTTATCTTATTGAATTTTGCAATGAATATCGAGAACGGGCGTACTTTGTTTTTATTGGTATAACAATTTTTTTCGTTTATTTTTGGTAAACCATAATGCAATAATTATAATTTTTTTATATTTTTATTGGTATAGCATAATAATTGTTAGTTAGTTAAATGTTTATTTTTGTGAATTTTGCATTTAATCGGGCGTAGTAGTATGTTGAAAATAACGATTTTTTTCTTGTATTATTGGTATTCCATAATGTAATTATTTGAAATGTGTTATGTTTATATTTTAAAATTTTTCTTTTAAGATCGACAACGGCCATACTATGTTGAAAATACCGATTCTCGTCCGATCATCGAAGTTAAGCAACATTAGGCACAGTCAGTACTTGGATGGGTGACCGCTTGGGAACACTGTGTGCTGTTGTCTATTTTGTTTTTTTTCATTATTATTGGTTGAACAAAATGGAATATTTGATTGTTAAATGTTTATCTTATTGAATTTTGCAATGAATATCGAGAACGGGCGTACTTTGTTTTTATTGGTATAACAATTTTTTTCGTTTATTTTTGGTAAACCATAATGCAATAATTATAATTTTTTTATATTTTTATTGGTATAGCATAATAATTGTTAGTTAGTTAAATGTTTATTTTTGTGAATTTTGCATTTAATCGGGCGTAGTAGTATGTTGAAAATAACGATTTTTTTCTTGTATTATTGGTATTCCATAATGTAATTATTTGAAATGTGTTATGTTTATATTTTAAAATTTTTCTTTTAAGATCGACAACGGCCATACTATGTTGAAAATACCGATTCTCGTCCGATCATCGAAGTTAAGCAACATTAGGCACAGTCAGTACTTGGATGGGTGACCGCTTGGGAACACTGTGTGCTGTTGTCTATTTTGTTTTTTTTCATTATTATTGGTTGAACAAAATGGAATATTTGATTGTTAAATGTTTATCTTATTGAATTTTGCAATGAATATCGAGAACGGGCGTACTTTGTTTTTATTGGTATAACAATTTTTTTCGTTTATTTTTGGTAAACCATAATGCAATAATTATAATTTTTTTATATTTTTATTGGTATAGCATAATAATTGTTAGTTAGTTAAATGTTTATTTTTGTGAATTTTGCATTTAATCGGGCGTAGTAGTATGTTGAAAATAACGATTTTTTTCTTGTATTATTGGTATTCCATAATGTAATTATTTGAAATGTGTTATGTTTATATTTTAAAATTTTTCTTTTAAGATCGACAACGGCCATACTATGTTGAAAATACCGATTCTCGTCCGATCATCGAAGTTAAGCAACATTAGGCACAGTCAGTACTTGGATGGGTGACCGCTTGGGAACACTGTGTGCTGTTGTCTATTTTGTTTTTTTTCATTATTATTGGTTGAACAAAATGGAATATTTGATTGTTAAATGTTTATCTTATTGAATTTTGCAATGAATATCGAGAACGGGCGTACTTTGTTTTTATTGGTATAACAATTTTTTTCGTTTATTTTTGGTAAACCATAATGCAATAATTATAATTTTTTTATATTTTTATTGGTATAGCATAATAATTGTTAGTTAGTTAAATGTTTATTTTTGTGAATTTTGCATTTAATCGGGCGTAGTAGTATGTTGAAAATAACGATTTTTTTCTTGTATTATTGGTATTCCATAATGTAATTATTTGAAATGTGTTATGTTTATATTTTAAAATTTTTCTTTTAAGATCGACAACGGCCATACTATGTTGAAAATACCGATTCTCGTCCGATCATCGAAGTTAAGCAACATTAGGCACAGTCAGTACTTGGATGGGTGACCGCTTGGGAACACTGTGTGCTGTTGTCTATTTTGTTTTTTTTTCATTATTATTGGTTGAACAAAATGGAATATTTGATTGTTAAATGTTTATCTTATTGAATTTTGCAATGAATATCGAGAACGGGCGTACTTTGTTTTTATTGGTATAACAATTTTTTTCGTTTATTTTTGGTAAACCATAATGCAATAATTATAATTTTTTTATATTTTTATTGGTATAGCATAATAATTGTTAGTTAGTTAAATGTTTATTTTTGTGAATTTTGCATTTAATCGGGCGTAGTAGTATGTTGAAAATAACGATTTTTTTCTTGTATTATTGGTATTCCATAATGTAATTATTTGAAATGTGTTATGTTTATATTTTAAAATTTTTCTTTTAAGATCGACAACGGCCATACTATGTTGAAAATACCGATTCTCGTCCGATCATCGAAGTTAAGCAACATTAGGCACAGTCAGTACTTGGATGGGTGACCGCTTGGGAACACTGTGTGCTGTTGTCTATTTTGTTTTTTTTCATTATTATTGGTTGAACAAAATGGAATATTTGATTGTTAAATGTTTATCTTATTGAATTTTGCAATGAATATCGAGAACGGGCGTACTTTGTTTTTATTGGTATAACAATTTTTTTCGTTTATTTTTGGTAAACCATAATGCAATAATTATAATTTTTTTATATTTTTATTGGTATAGCATAATAATTGTTAGTTAGTTAAATGTTTATTTTTGTGAATTTTGCATTTAATCGGGCGTAGTAGTATGTTGAAAATAACGATTTTTTTCTTGTATTATTGGTATTCCATAATGTAATTATTTGAAATGTGTTATGTTTATATTTTAAAATTTTTCTTTTAAGATCGACAACGGCCATACTATGTTGAAAATACCGATTCTCGTCCGATCATCGAAGTTAAGCAACATTAGGCACAGTCAGTACTTGGATGGGTGACCGCTTGGGAACACTGTGTGCTGTTGTCTATTTTGTTTTTTTTCATTATTATTGGTTGAACAAAATGGAATATTTGATTGTTAAATGTTTATCTTATTGAATTTTGCAATGAATATCGAGAACGGGCGTACTTTGTTTTTATTGGTATAACAATTTTTTTCGTTTATTTTTGGTAAACCATAATGCAATAATTATAATTTTTTTATATTTTTATTGGTATAGCATAATAATTGTTAGTTAGTTAAATGTTTATTTTTGTGAATTTTGCATTTAATCGGGCGTAGTAGTATGTTGAAAATAACGATTTTTTTCTTGTATTATTGGTATTCCATAATGTAATTATTTGAAATGTGTTATGTTTATATTTTAAAATTTTTCTTTTAAGATCGACAACGGCCATACTATGTTGAAAATACCGATTCTCGTCCGATCATCGAAGTTAAGCAACATTAGGCACAGTCAGTACTTGGATGGGTGACCGCTTGGGAACACTGTGTGCTGTTGTCTATTTTGTTTTTTTTCATTATTATTGGTTGAACAAAATGGAATATTTGATTGTTAAATGTTTATCTTATTGAATTTTGCAATGAATATCGAGAACGGGCGTACTTTGTTTTTATTGGTATAACAATTTTTTTCGTTTATTTTTGGTAAACCATAATGCAATAATTATAATTTTTTTATATTTTTATTGGTATAGCATAATAATTGTTAGTTAGTTAAATGTTTATTTTTGTGAATTTTGCATTTAATCGGGCGTAGTAGTATGTTGAAAATAACGATTTTTTTCTTGTATTATTGGTATTCCATAATGTAATTATTTGAAATGTGTTATGTTTATATTTTAAAATTTTTCTTTTAAGATCGACAACGGCCATACTATGTTGAAAATACCGATTCTCGTCCGATCATCGAAGTTAAGCAACATTAGGCACAGTCAGTACTTGGATGGGTGACCGCTTGGGAACACTGTGTGCTGTTGTCTATTTTGTTTTTTTTTCATTATTATTGGTTGAACAAAATGGAATATTTGATTGTTAAATGTTTATCTTATTGAATTTTGCAATGAATATCGAGAAATTTGATGGCATCTTTGATCTCAGTGTAAAAAAATCTTTAAAATGAGGTATCGTAAGGTATATTATAAATTTTGAAGTTACAATACCCCTGGAACACGATGTGTTTTTTTTAAAAATAGGATCAACATTTTAAACTTGGCCAAAAAATTTAAAATACGTATTTGTTCTTTTTTCCATAACGATACCTATTAAAAAAGACCATCAATGTAGTTAACCTTTGCTATGTTACAGTCAAGTCTTTTAAATACAATTTCTTTTAATCAGGTAATTCTTTAAGTTCAAATTAAAAATTCAATATACCAACTAAAAAAATTGCTTATCTTTTTTTTTAAATTTTTATAAGTAAAAATACTATCAAATGGTTATTTGACTGAGATATGAGTAATGACAATTGTACAATCATTTTTTTTTCACATAGGGAATTTTTATATATTATTTTTCACTATGAAACTGAATTTCTCATGAAGTTAGCTATAAGTGAGTCAATTATCAGTTGGGTGCAGTATCTAATATCGTTTATATAACTCTATCAGAAGATTAGATAAATAAATTAATATACAAGGTAAGTTATTTCGTAATTGATAACTCAAATATTTATTAAACTAATCAATAATGCTTATCTATTAACTTAACATTTTTTTTCCATCCAGATGATAGGTAATAACCTTGTACGATTAGCTACATCGGTAGCAATTAAAGT
>JAEMTY010000525.1:0-15000 GCA_020423425.1 Chrysopa pallens | reverse complement strand
ACATATAGAATATAGTGAACAGGTTTTAGCACACTATGACCTATATACAACGACCTTGCAAATGTATGTGGGTTGTGGTGTCCTGGTGTGTTTTAATGATAAAGGGGGAGATAAGAAACAAAGAATTCAATTTGACCTATATACAGCGACCTTGCATGTTAGATGACCGTAGTGGTGTGTTTTAAAGATATTGGGAAAGATAAGACACAAAGGGTGATGATTCAAGCACAGTTTGACCTACATATAGGGAAGATGTTGTAGCACACTTTTACCTATATACAACGACCTTGCAAATGTATGTGGGTTGTCGTGTCCTGGTGTGTTTTAATGAAGGGGAGATAAGAAAATAAGGGTGATGATTCTCTTTGACCTATTTACTATATAATTGCAGCATGTCAACGACCTTACATGTAAAATTAAGGAAATAAAAAATTGATACTTACCTATGTCAACACTTGTTGGATATTAATACAGTTTAATAACCTTTGAGTAATCTAAATCAAATAATGCAGGGGTGTACTTCATATGATAATACATATTATCTATATATTTATGCACAATGAGTATTTGAAATGGAAGATGGGAGGATAATGCAAATAAAAAACTTTACGAATATGATATACAATTCATTATTTATTGAGGGATTAGATTATAAAAATTGTTATTTTTTTAAGTATAATATACAATTTTAAAATTAAGATAAACATTTATTTTTAATTGATCTAAAACAAAAATTAGAATAAATAAACACAAATTTTTAAAATAAAAAAATGGATATAAAAAACTTACCAAAGATATTTAAGATATTTAAGAATATATTCGATTATACTGATTTGAAAAAATTGATCTAAAATAAAACGTTAAAATGAATGAAAAAGCACATTTTTACAACGCAAAGAAAAATCATACCAGGGGGTTGCTTGACTTTTTTCGGGGTTATTAATGATGTGTTTTATATTATACATTAAAACACCAGTCAGATCTTTTATAAAATTTTTAATGTTCCTCGTAATGTTTCTTTCAATGTACAGTAAATACTGCAATTGTTTTGATTGTCCATCTTCTATTCCGTTCATAATTGTGTGTTTTATATAAAATAATGATACCCCCTCTACCATGTTAGGGAAAACACGTTGGATTACCACCATTATACAAATTTTAATAACTAGTAAAATAAATTCAGGGGGTTGAATGATGATGATGAGTCATAGGAGGGTGTTAATGTGTATGTAAAACAATAAATAAATATATATTTTGAAAGACTGTTATTGCCACCATGTAGCGGCAACAAGGTGTATTTGGGAACAGCTGGTGGATTTTTTATCGTAATTACTTTATAGATAAGAGAAAATTCGAAGGTTCAATAGATGAAGTACATTCAAGGTGATTGAAATGATAATGAGTAATATGGGGGTGTTTATTGTATGTTTAAATGATATTAACGAATTTATTTTGAAACACTATTATTGTCACCACGACGTGTTAACAAGGAGTATTTAATCACCCTAAAATCCAACTCTGCCTATATTTTTATAACGGTATATTATCATGCATATTATTTTTGGTATTCCATAAATCAAATGTTTCTTATATGTTTTGATAAAAACTTAATGTTACATTTATTGATTGTGAATTTTGATAAAAATCAAGAAAATACCAATAAATTAAGAGTTTTTTTTGAATAGCCAGGTGAAAATGTGTCATTTTTAATGAATTAAAACAATATTTTTAGTTTCATACGGGGGGGTGAGGAGTATGAGTCATTAATGCATGCTTAAGGGGTGAGACTTAATATTTAGGTGGAAACACACAATTTTTAACAATTATTTGAAAGTGTTGACCGTTTTGTATAAATAGTGGAAATTATAGTTAAAAGATAGTTTTGTATTTCTTGAGTAAGAGAGTTGATTGGTGAATATAATGTATTGTGATTGTAACATTATATTTATTATAATAAATATAAGATTCTTCTAGACATGCAATGGTTTAATGAAGATGTCGAACGTGAATTAATAGAGACGTGTAAATATTTGGAAAATAAAAATTTGCTTATAAAACAAAACAACCTTTCAAAATTTTGAAAAAAGATAAAAGTTTGTACCAAACAATCTGTATTTGAAAGTATAGATTTAACGTGAGAGGAAAAAAGAAGAAGAAAAAGAAGAAAAAAGAAGAAGAAGGAGAAGAAGAAGGAGTTTCAAACAAGTGTTTATCAAATTTGGATAGAAATAAAAAATTAAAAACATGGCGAAAAAAATATTAAAACAAAAGTTTTTAGAAAATGGTGAGTTGTTTTTGTTGAGTTTATCTTTTTTACATACCAATTATTATTTTTACATTTCAGAGTGGGTTCATCAACAAACTGGGTTCAAAAACAACATCTTTACGGGGCAATCATACAATTTTTCAAATACAATAAGTGTGAAAGAGTTGTTTTTGGATAAGAAAGACTTAGTATATAATAAAATTAGTGATTATTTAAAATTGCATTTTAGACTAAAAATAAGCATTCTTATTTGCTGTGAGATGTGTATAAAGAAAGGTGAAAATGAGGTTATAGACAAGTTTTTTTTTCAAACCAAGCTGGAAACATATGATGCTACAACAAACTTTTCTAAATGGTATAGCGATAGTAGAAAAGACATAGATCTCAAAATTGAAGAATTTCAAAAACGCGGTAGCGGAGGGGTTGTACAGAAACTGATTTATATTCAATTGTTTATGGGTAAAAACGACGTGTTAAATTCTGGTGGAGGGTCATATATCGCGCTACCGACCTTTATAAAAGGAAAAAAAGCGTGTGTGAATATTTTAAATCAGGATAATTATTGTTTTTTTGTATTGTATTTTAGCGTCTATTTATAGAAAACGTAACCCTCAAAGGGTTCAAAACTATACAGAGTACATTCACACCTTAAATATAAAGGGTATTAAGTTTCCAATTGAAATTCGTGATATCCACAAATTTGAGAAACTGAATCCTGAAATATCTATTAATGTATATGGACTAAAATCGGATAACAGAACGGTTATTGGACCATTATATCATACAAAAAGTGTTAAAATTAATCATGTTAATTTGCTACTCATTAGTAAAGGTGAAAAAACACACTATGTTTTAATACGTGATTTAGGACGTCTATGCAGTTCTCAAATATCAACTTCTCTTAAAAAGCAATTTATCTGTAGCAGATGTATACAACCCTTTTCATCTCAACAAAAACTTGATAATCACTTAGAAATGTGTAATGATTTTGATGCTGTTAGATTGTGCTGTTAGTAGTGACACTAAGCTGGTTCTGGCACAGTTTGACCTACATATAGAATATAGTGAACAGGTTTTAGCACACTATGACCTATATACAACGACCTTGCAAATGTATGTGGGTTGTGGTGTCCTGGTGTGTTTTAATGATAAAGGGGGAGATAAGAAACAAAGAATTCAATTTGACCTATATACAGCGACCTTGCATGTTAGATGACCGTAGTGGTGTGTTTTAAAGATATTGGGAAAGATAAGACACAAAGGGTGATGATTCAAGCACAGTTTGACCTACATATAGGGAAGATGTTGTAGCACACTTTTACCTATATACAACGACCTTGCAAATGTATGTGGGTTGTCGTGTCCTGGTGTGTTTTAATGAAGGGGAGATAAGAAAATAAGGGTGATGATTCTCTTTGACCTATTTACTATATAATTGCAGCATGTCAACGACCTTACATGTAAAATTAAGGAAATAAAAAATTGATACTTACCTATGTCAACACTTGTTGGATATTAATACAGTTTAATAACCTTTGAGTAATCTAAATCAAATAATGCAGGGGTGTACTTCATATGATAATACATATTATCTATATATTTATGCACAATGAGTATTTGAAATGGAAGATGGGAGGATAATGCAAATAAAAAACTTTACGAATATGATATACAATTCATTATTTATTGAGGGATTAGATTATAAAAATTGTTATTTTTTTAAGTATAATATACAATTTTAAAATTAAGATAAACATTTATTTTTAATTGATCTAAAACAAAAATTAGAATAAATAAACACAAATTTTTAAAATAAAAAAATGGATATAAAAAACTTACCAAAGATATTTAAGATATTTAAGAATATATTCGATTATACTGATTTGAAAAAATTGATCTAAAATAAAACGTTAAAATGAATGAAAAAGCACATTTTTACAACGCAAAGAAAAATCATACCAGGGGGTTGCTTGACTTTTTTCGGGGTTATTAATGATGTGTTTTATATTATACATTAAAACACCAGTCAGATCTTTTATAAAATTTTTAATGTTCCTCGTAATGTTTCTTTCAATGTACAGTAAATACTGCAATTGTTTTGATTGTCCATCTTCTATTCCGTTCATAATTGTGTGTTTTATATAAAATAATGATACCCCCTCTACCATGTTAGGGAAAACACGGTGGATTACCACCATTATACAAATTTTAATAACTAGTAAAATAAATTCAGGGGGTTGAATGATGATGATGAGTCATAGGAGGGTGTTAATGTGTATGTAAAACAATAAATAAATATATATTTTGAAAGACTGTTATTGCCACCATGTAGCGGCAACAAGGTGTATTTGGGAACAGCTGGTGGATTTTTTATCGTAATTACTTTATAGATAAGAGAAAATTCGAAGGTTCAATAGATGAAGTACATTCAAGGTGATTGAAATGATAATGAGTAATATGGGGGTGTTTATTGTATGTTTAAATGATATAAACGAATTTATTTTGAAACACTATTATTGTCACCACGACGTGTTAACAAGGAGTATTTAATCACCCTAAAATCCAACTCTGCCTATATTTTTATAACGGTATATTATCATGCATATTATTTTTGGTATTCCATAAATCAAATGTTTCTTATATGTTTTGATAAAAACTTAATGTTACATTTATTGATTGTGAATTTTGATAAAAATCAAGAAAATACCAATAAATTAAGAGTTTTTTTTGAATAGCCAGGTGAAAATGTGTCATTTTTAATGAATTAAAACAATATTTTTAGTTTCATACGGGGGGGTGAGGAGTATGAGTCATTAATGCATGCTTAAGGGGTGAGACTTAATATTTAGGTGGAAACACACAATTTTTAACAATTATTTGAAAGTGTTGACCGTTTTGTATAAATAGTGGAAATTATAGTTAAAAGATAGTTTTGTATTTCTTGAGTAAGAGAGTTGATTGGTGAATATAATGTATTGTGATTGTAACATTATATTTATTATAATAAATATAAGATTCTTCTAGACATGCAATGGTTTAATGAAGATGTCGAACGTGAATTAATAGAGACGTGTAAATATTTGGAAAATAAAAATTTGCTTATAAAACAAAACAACCTTTCAAAATTTTGAAAAAAGATAAAAGTTTGTACCAAACAATCTGTATTTGAAAGTATAGATTTAACGTGAGAGGAAAAAAGAAGAAGAAAAAGAAGAAAAAAGAAGAAGAAGAAGAAGAAGAAGGAGTTTCAAACAAGTGTTTATCAAATTTGGATAGAAATAAAAAATTAAAAACATGGCGAAAAAAATATTAAAACAAAAGTTTTTAGAAAATGGTGAGTTGTTTTTGTTGAGTTTATCTTTTTTACATACCAATTATTATTTTTACATTTCAGAGTGGGTTCATCAACAAACTGGGTTCAAAAACAACATCTTTACGGGGCAATCATACAATTTTTCAAATACAATAAGTGTGAAAGAGTTGTTTTTGGATAAGAAAGACTTAGTATATAATAAAATTAGTGATTATTTAAAATTGCATTTTAGACTAAAAATAAGCATTCTTATTTGCTGTGAGATGTGTATAAAGAAAGGTGAAAATGAGGTTATAGACAAGTTTTTTTTTCAAACCAAGCTGGAAACATATGATGCTACAACAAACTTTTCTAAATGGTATAGCGATAGTAGAAAAGACATAGATCTCAAAATTGAAGAATTTCAAAAACGCGGTAGCGGAGGGGTTGTACAGAAACTGATTTATATTCAATTGTTTATGGGTAAAAACGACGTGTTAAATTCTGGTGGAGGGTCATATATCGCGCTACCGACCTTTATAAAAGGAAAAAAAGCGTGTGTGAATATTTTAAATCAGGATAATTATTGTTTTTTTGTATTGTATTTTAGCGTCTATTTATAGAAAACGTAACCCTCAAAGGGTTCAAAACTATACAGAGTACATTCACACCTTAAATATAAAGGGTATTAAGTTTCCAATTGAAATTCGTGATATCCACAAATTTGAGAAACTGAATCCTGAAATATCTATTAATGTATATGGACTAAAATCGGATAACAGAACGGTTATTGGACCATTATATCATACAAAAAGTGTTAAAATTAATCATGTTAATTTGCTACTCATTAGTAAAGGTGAAAAAACACACTATGTTTTAATACGTGATTTAGGACGTCTATGCAGTTCTCAAATATCAACTTCTCTTAAAAAGCAATTTATCTGTAGCAGATGTATACAACCCTTTTCATCTCAACAAAAACTTGATAATCACTTAGAAATGTGTAATGATTTTGATGCTGTTAAAATAGTTTTCCCTGAAAAAAATTTCATAGAGTTTGAACATTTTAATTATAAATTTAAAACAGTTCTAACGATTTACGCAGATTTTGAAAGTCTTCTACAACCTGTTTCAAAGTGTTCAAATAATGGAGAATTTTCATATACGGATTACTTTCAACATCATACTCCATATTCGGTAGCCATGTTTGGTGTTTTTGCTTACCATAAAGAACTAAATTTTTTTTTGGTTATATCGAGGTGTAGATGCCGCAAAAAAATTTGTTGATAAACTTAGAGAAATAGCCAATCAATATTCATTGTATATTAAACAAGATTTCAAAATTCATATGACAGAAGCAGATGAAATATCATTTCAAACTGCAACTGAATGTTATATTTGTGAAAAACCTTTTCAAAATGGTGAGCAAAAAGCGCGAGATCATATTCATTTGTTAAAAGAAAACAACTATGCTGGGTGTGCACATGTGACCTGCAATTTGAAAAATCAGTTACCTAAATATATCCCGATAGTTTTTCACAATGGTGCTAATTACGACTTTCACTTTTTGATTAGAGAATTGAACTTCAATAAACATCCAATAGAAATTTTAGCGATAACCAATGAAAAATACATTTCAATATCAAAAAAAGTAGGTGATGTAAAATTAAGGTTTTTAGATTCTTACAAATTTTTGAATTCATCTTTAGATAAATTAGTTAAAAATTTATCATCTGAAGATTTTATATTTTTGAAGGAGGAATTTGGATCTCATCCGTACTATCACCTTTTAAAACAGAAGGGTATTTTCCCATATGATTATGTAAATAGGTGGGAGGTATTTGAAGAAAAACAATTACCCCCCATTTCATCCTTTTATAACAAACTTAACGATTGTGAATTATCGGAGGAAGAATACAACCACGCTTGTAATGTGTGGGATAAATTTAATATAAAAAATATGGGTGAATATAGTGATTTGTATTTAAAGTGTGATGTACTCCTGATGGTTTGTGCCATCGAAAAATTTCGTAATGTATCATTAAAAATCTATAAATTAGACTGTATGCATTATTATACTATACCTGGATTGGCTTATGATTGTATGTTTAAAGTAACAAAGGTAAAAATGGAAATAATTAAAGATATTGACAAAATTAATATGTTAGAAAGTGGTATCAGAGGTGGTTTGACTATGGTATCTAAAAGGTATGCTAAGGCGAATAATCCATTCATGGAAAAATTTGACACATCTATACCAGAAGCATATATTACATATTTTGATATAAATTCACAGTATGCAGAAGCAATGACATACCCACTACCTCTCTCAAATTTTACATTTTTAACAGAAAATGAAATAAATAATTTAAAAATAGAGGATATTGATGAAAATGGAGAAATGGGTTATATTTTAGAGACCACTATAAGTATACCACAACACTTACACGACGTTCAGAATTGTCTTCCATTTTTACCAGAAAGGAAAAAAATTGGGGGTGTTGATAAGTTGGTTACAACATTTTTTAAAAAGGAAAATTATGTATTACATATAAGAAATTTAAAACAATGTATAAAGTTTGGTTTGGAATTAGAAAAAGTTCATAGAGTTTTACGATTTAATCAATCATGTTGGCTAAAGACATATGTAGAGTTAAATGCAAGGTTAAGAAAATTAGCTTCCAACGAGTTTGAAAAAAATTTTTTCAAATTAATGGTCAATTCTGTTTTTGGGAAATTTTTGGAAAATGTACGTAATCACAGACACATAAGAATTGTTTGTAGGTGGGAGGGAAGATATGGATTGAGAAAAATGTTAGCAAACCCAAGATGTAAAAACGTGACATTAATTGAAGAGAATATTGCTATAATAGAAATGGGTAAAGAGGAAATCGTTTATTCAAAACCTATAATTGTGGGGGTTTGTATTCTCGAAATCGCGAAAACCATGATATATGCCTTTTATTACTGGTTTAAACAATTTTTCACATACATTGAACTCTGTTACACAGATACAGATTCCGTGATAATATATGTCGAGTTGAAACCAGGGGAATTAAATATTTATGAAGTGATAAAACAAAACACTGAGAAATTTGACACATCAAATTATGATGAAAATAATGTATATAAAATTCCGTTAGTAAACGCAAAAAAAATTGGGGTTATGAAGGATGAGAGTGGTGGGCGTATAATTTCGGAATACATAGGTTTGCGTCCAAAAATGTACGCGTATAGATTGGATAAGGAGGTTGATTGTACTAAACGTGCAAAGGGGATATCTCGAGCATGCGTTAAAAAGATTACTTTTGACGATTATTATAATACACTATTTCATAATCAACAAAGTTTTGTAAAAATGTTTACTATTAGAAGTAAAAATCACAATTTGTATACTATTGAACAGAATAAGAAATCATTATCGTGTAATGATGATAAAAGATTTATTTTAGCAGATAATATACACACATTAGCTTTAGGACATTATAAAATTGGAAATGAAATAAAATAGATGTTTAAATATAAAAAAAATGTATTTTTATTTATTGAATTAAACAATTTGTTTTTACAATAAATCCTTGCTATTAATCCAAAACTTCCCTGGAAAACCAAGCCATTTTACATAAATTTTCTTTCCACGCCTCTTGAAAATTTTCTCAATCAAATAAGAATTTGGATAATTTGATTTTAACAGTTCATGCGTATAAAATGCACCTTTAATTGGATTTTCATTTAAATCATGTAACATATAAGAAATTGGATGAGTCTTCCGAACCTTCCGAACACGAACCACTTTAAACACCTCTACTGACCAATTTGGAAGATATGATTTATCGAAAACAGATTTGTGTTTACTAATCCGCACATAATCGTTTATTTTAAATTTTGGTTTTTTTTTTCTCGTTGTAGTAGTTGTAATTATATACGGTAGATAATAGTTCTTGTTCATTCGTTTTATTAACATGAGACGGTGGGATTTTGATGGTTCTGTGTTTTGTATCGTTGTATTGTTTACAAATTTTTTGTAGTGAATCACACCAGTTATAAGAACCTTGTAAATTAAAATTTTTATAAAGCAAACCTTTAAAAGTTCGAATAAATCGTTCGCATATGGCTGCTTTCTTTGTGGAAAATGTAGAATAATGATTTATTTTTTTTCTTTTCATCAATTGTTGAAAGTATGTGTTGTAAAATTCCTTTCCCATATCACTCTGAATGTTTTTGATTGGTGGACACCGTTGTAGAATTTTATTCATTGCTTTAGTAACTTCTACTCCTCGTTTGTTAAAGATTGGTTCAACATATGCAAATTTTGAAAAAATGTCTATAGCAGCTAAAATCCATTTAAATTTTTTATTATACCTGACATGCATCGACATATCAATTAAACCTATTTGAAGAGTATCTCCTATCCCAAGAATTATGGTTTTTAGCCTGGGAAAATTGCGTCTTGAAGGAGCATGAATTTCTTTAACAATATTGTGTTTTTCCATGATTGATGTACACTAATCCCTCTCACAAATAGTGCATTTTTATTTATATATATTTGATAAAAACGTGTCAAAATAGATGGTATACAATTTTAGGAAGTAGTGAAGCAGGCGGTACAAAAAATTTTTACTGCGCCCCTCCCCCCCGGCAGTCAAATTTTTTCCGAGCGCGGTATATAAGTTTTTCCGCGGCGGGGGCGCGCTCCGGAAAAAAGTGTGTCCGCCCGCGGAAAATATTTTGTCCGGCTCGCGCCCCAAGTATTTTGTGGCTATAGCAAACATACATATATATATATATATATATATATATATATATATATATATATATATATATATATATATATATATATATATATATATATATATATATATATATAGAAAGAGTGTATAAAAATAATTATATCTATTTTCAGTAGAAAGAGTGTATAAAATTAATTATATCTATTTTCAGTAGTTATTATGTGATGGATGCATAAAGCAAGTACATTTTGTCTATAGCAAACATACATATATATATAGAGAAATCCATCTAAAGTTGAAAAGAACTTTGAAGAGAGAGTTAAAGAGTACATAAAACCGTTCAGGGGTAAACCTGAGAAACTCGAAAGGTCGAAAGATGAGATTCATTTACTTTTTATCGTTAATCAACCAATTTGTACTATCATGTGACAAAAATTTTTATTAAAAATGTATTTTTAGTAAAAATATATGCACTGCTGTATATTGTTAATTGTATGATAACGAGGTATGCATTTCTCATCTTGTAGGACGTTGCGACCCATTAAATATTAATCTATAGGCATTTCTGCGTTGATTAATGTAAAATATTATTTTTTGATAATATTTTGAGTATGTTAAACGCCTATGTTCTTGATTAATTGTTTGATGGTATTAATTATAAATTGATATTGAGCCGCGTTATTAACGCGTTCAGTTTCACCACGAGTGTAAATAGGTTTTAATTTTTAAATAAAAAATATTTTATATACGGATTTTATGCCGTTATATGATTCTATTTAACTGTCAGTAGGTGTGTGATAATGAACTGGCTCTATTTTTTTTATTAAAAATTTATCTGTCAGTGACGATATAGCTTTGGGTACTTTCAGGACCCGTCTTGAAACACGGACCAAGGAGTCTAGCATGTGCGCAAGTCATTGGGAATAAAATATTTTTTCATTGAAATATTTAAAAATTTTATGAAACCCAAAGGCATAATGAAAGTAAATATTATTTATATTTTTTTATAAATTATAAAAGGAGGATATATTTATATTAAGTATTAAATATCGCACTCCTAGGGCGTCTTATATTATTATAATTTAGTTTTCGGATTATATTATAATAGAGGCGCACCTAGAGCGTACACGCTGGGAACCGAAAGATGGTGAACTATGCCTGGTCAGGATGAAGTCAGGGGAAACCCTGATGGAGGTCCGTAGCGATTCTGACGTGCAAATCGATCGTCGGAACTGAGTATAGGGGCGAAAGACTAATCGAACCATCTAGTAGCTGGTTCCCTCCGAAGTTTCCCTCAGGATAGCTGGCGTTCATTATATAAGAGTCTCATCCGGTAAAGCGAATGATTAGAGGCCTTGGGGCCGAAACGACCTCAACCTATTCTCAAACTTTAAATGGGTGAGATCTCTAGCTTGCTTAAAAACATTATTTATAATGTGAAGCTATGAGAATATATTTTTTTATATATGGATCAGAGTGCCAAGTGGGCCACTTTTGGTAAGCAGAACTGGCGCTGTGGGATGAACCAAACGTAGAGTTAAAGCGCCAAAATTGACGCTTATGGGATACCATGAAAGGCGTTGGTTGCTTAAGACAGCAGGACGGTGGCCATGGAAGTCGGAATCTGCTAAGGAGTGTGTAACAACTCATCTGCCGAAGCAACTAGCCCTGAAAATGGATGTTGCTGAAGCGTCATGCTTCTACTCTACCGTTAGTTGGTATTTTCGATAAAAGATTTATCTTTTATCATGAAACCCTAACGAGTAGGTGTGCGCGGAAGGATTGGCCGTGAGGCCATCTGGAGCCGCCATCGGTGCAGATCTTGGTGGTAGTAGCAAATACTCTAGTGAAAGCCTAGTGGACTGAAGTGGAGAAAGGTTTCATGTCAACAGCATTTGTACATGAGGCAGTCGATCCTAAGCCTTAAGCGAAAGCTTACATAACTGTTGTGTGATTTGTCATAAAAATAAATAAAAACAAAATCATATAATCAAAAAACAAATAATCAAAAAAAATAAAATTATTTTGTGATCAGTTACAAAAACAAAATCTCTTATAAATGCACAGGTATAAAAAAAAAATGTTATCGCTGAGCAGGTATCGACTAGCAGTGTTGCCGGTAGTAACACTTAACATCGAATCGAAGTGTGTGATTCAAATTTTCAAATTAATAATTCTTTATTTTTATCAAAAAAATATATATAACATACAAATCGGCTTATAACTATACCACCTAGCCTAAGCTTTATCTATAATACATCATCTTATATACTAGTTACATCGAGATTACAATTTTTCATTA
Source organism: Chrysopa pallens (assembly GCA_020423425.1). Lineage (NCBI taxonomy): Eukaryota > Metazoa > Arthropoda > Insecta > Neuroptera > Chrysopidae > Chrysopa > Chrysopa pallens. The sequence continues at coordinate 2,410 of JAEMTY010000525.1, read as the reverse complement.
CATTGTTTTAGTAAAATGGAAAAAAAAACCATTTGAAAATACTTAACCTATGTGGATGGATAGGCCATCCCTAAAACTAGCTTAACCTGTAAATTAAAGAAAAGAAAAAAGATACTATATACAATTAAGATTACACCGGAACTAGGTGCAATCGACATCGTGTGGCATGGGAAATCTTTTCCCAAAAAGCAGAATCCTTGGGTCAAATTGACCCAGTTTGCTGATTTCTGGGAAGGGATTGTTGCGTGAAGATTGGAAAAAGGATTTTGAGGTGGTAAGGATAAAGTTTGGAATAGTTGGGTGTCCAGTTTCGCGGTGGAGAGCTTCGGACGGAAATCTTAGGGGTTTTTTCGAGATGACTCGAAGGCAACGATTTTGGAATTGCTGCATCTTCGTGATGAGCGAATATGCAACGTTAGTCCAAATAGGGGCTGCGTACGTGAGTACTGGGCGGATACATGACTTGTAGAGTCGATGCTTTAAACGTTCGTCCAGTTTACTCCTGGGGCTGAGTAGTGGGTACAATCATGCAAAGGATGCGTTTCCCAGGGCCAGGAGGCGTTTTGGCGTTCTGTGTCCAGTTCAACTGCCTTTGGAGGATTACACCCAGATAGACAACACTATGAGTTTTGTGTGTGAATCTGCAACCGTTACATTTATATTTATATGAAATTTATGAATTTTATTATAAAACGCTATTGGTCAACTCTGAATATGTAAACCTATTAAATTTAAGAGGCGTGGCTTATATTTTATTCAATTCTTTATATAAAAAGACATTGAAATTTTGGTGGCATACATTACTATTCTATTTAGTGAATAACATCTATTTCTTTCCTGCGGGTTTAATTATTGTAAATAAAAATTTATTAATATGACTGGTAGAGGTAAAGGTGGTAAAGGTCTTGGAAAAGGGGGTGCAAAACGTCATAGAAAAGTTTTGCGTGATAATATCCAAGGTATTACAAAACCAGCAATTCGTCGTTTAGCACGAAGAGGTGGAGTAAAACGTATATCAGGTTTAATTTATGAAGAAACTCGTGGTGTACTGAAAGTATTCCTTGAAAATGTTATTCGTGATGCTGTTACATATACTGAACACGCAAAACGTAAAACAGTTACAGCTATGGATGTTGTATATGCTTTGAAACGACAAGGTCGTATATGTACGGTTTTGGAGGTTAAGAATATATAATGATTTACTTAAGATATTTAGTAAATTTATCAAATAATATTTAATACATCCAATAAATTTCCAAAGGCCTCCCTGTATGGGAAGCCACTAATTATAATCATATAAGAGTTAAAATATTTTGTTAACCAATATCATCATATTATTATAAAAATGAATATCTATGTTAATTTAATATTATATAATTTATAAAATTGTTATCATAAATTCTATTTATAATTAAAATATATTATTTATATAAATATTTGTCTGAAGCTATATATTACTAGATATTTATATATTTTATAATATATAAATTATAATTAACAATTTCTTCAGATGTAAGTTTAAATTTTTTTTTTATAATGTGATATAAATAACTAGTTATAATGCGTTGCACGAAATTATTTTTAATATTATTACATTAAATATCATATTTAAGAACATACTTTAGTTTATGATAAATGTAAAAAAAATTTAATATAACAGTATATGGATGGATGTACTTTATTATGTAACGAATGAATTTATAAAATACTGGATCGATTTGAATGTCTTTCAACGTTAGAAAGCTATACCATCTACAGGTGATATAGAATTATTTTTCTCCTTTCCTTAATGTGATATAAATAACTAGTAATAATGCGTTGCACGAAATTATTTTTAATATTATCAAATTAAATATCATATTTAAGGACATACTTCAGTTTATGATAACCGTTAAAAAAATGCAATATAAGAGTATATGGATGGATGTACTTTATTATGTAGCGAATAAATTTATAAAATTGTTTATTGTTTATGATAACAAATGTTAAAAAAATTCAATATAAGAGTATATGGATGATTGTACTTTATTATGTAACGAATAAATTTCTAAAATACTGGATCGATTAGAATGAATGTCTTTCAACGTGAGGAAGCTACACCATCTACAAGTGATATAGACTTATTTTTCTCCTTACCTTAATAGCCACGGGAATGAGAACCAAGCACGTGAAATATTTTTTCTCCATTTATAAAAATTATTTACTCTTATTTAATATATTTGATGGCTCTCTTAAAAAGAGAGCCGATTTCATAGATGATGTAAGTTGCAATAAAATTTAAATTAAAATTTATTTTGAACTTGTGTATTTAGTAACAGCTTTAGTACCTTCACTAACAGCGTGTTTTGCTAATTCACCAGGTAATAATAATCGAACTGCAGTTTGAATTTCCCGACTTGTGATTGTTGAA
>JAEMTY010000524.1:0-15069 GCA_020423425.1 Chrysopa pallens | reverse complement strand
ATAAATTCCTGTGTTCAGCTATTCTAATCAACAATTTGTACCAATTAAATACTCACAGAGAAGTTTTTTTAAACTTAACATGTTCAAATAACTTTAATGATGTTGTCCTATGGCATAGGCGCATGGGACACCTGAACTTCACAGATGTAAACAAGTTACCAGAGTGTGTAGAGGGAGTCAGCCCATTTCAAGAACAAAGTAAAGGTATTATCAGATGTACTACCTGCCTCCAAGGTAAACAAAGCAGACTGCCATTCAATAATATTGGTTCGAGAGTATCACAACCTCTGCAACTCCTCCACACTGATTTATGTGGACCGATGGAGCAAACATCTCTGTGAGGTATGAAGTATTTTATTACTTTTATTGATGACTTCACTAGAAAAGTATATGTTTATTTTTTGAAAGATAAATTGAGCATTCTGGAAGTATTTAAAGCTTTTAAAAGTAGAGTAGAGAATGAACTTGGTACTAAGATAAAAATTGTTCGGTCAGACAATAAAAGAGAGTACTGTAACAAGGAATTTGATGGATTTTTAAGTAGGCATGGGATTGAACACCAAACTAGTACCCCATACTCACCCCAACAGAATGGCCTTGCAGAGAGGATGAACAGAACATTGGTAGAAAGGGCAAAATGTATGTTACTTGATGCTCATTTGTCAAAATTATATTGGGGAGAGGCCCTAGCAACAGTGGCTTACATAGTGAATAGATCACCCACAAAGTCAATTGATGGTAAAACACCTATATAAATGTGGTGCTCTAAGAAACCTGATTTATCTAATATAAAGATTTTTGGCTCTGAAGTTATGGCTCAGATACCTAAAGAAAAACGCAAACGATACCTAAAGAAAAACGCAAAACAAAAACGGAAACGGTGAAGTGGAATTTCATCAAGAAATTTCATCAATCAAAAAAACCGAAAATTACAATGGAATTTCCACAGAAGTTTTTTACGATAAATATGATTTCATTGAAACAAGGTAAAAATATTATTCATTCCGATGCTCACGTAAGAGGTGATTTAGCAGAGATACAAATTGGTACCTACTGTATTTTTGGGCCGTATTCTGTATTAAGGCCACCATATCGAAAAGATGAAAATGATATATATGGATATGCCCCAGTACAAATAGGAAACCATGTTTACATCGGTGGAGGTTCCGCAATCAGTGCTGCCCATATTGGCTCCAATGTTTATATTGGCAAGAATGTTGTAGTCGGTCCAAATTGCGTGCTTAATGATTTCTGTGTAATCGCCGATAACGCACTTGTACCTACCAACACTGTGGTACCAACAAGGATAAAAAGAAAGAAGTAAAGGCAAAGTCTAAGCTGATACTCCTACTAGATCCTGTCAACTACGTGCATGTACAGAGTGCAAATACATGTAAAGAAGTCTGGGACAGTTTACAACAAGCTTTTGTTGACAGCGGATTGTACAGAAGAGTAGCCTTGTTAAGAGATCTCATCACAACTACATTGGAATACAGTCCTGGAATGCAGTCACCTGAAGAACCCTGTAAGGAAGAAATTCAACACAACTTGGACCAGAGTTCCAGTGATGACTATCAGTCCGGAGATGATGATGATCCATCCTATATACCAGAGAGATCAGTGGAAATTCCGACTCCAGCACGTCATATAAAATTACGCCCACGCAGAACAGCACGGTATGTAAAGGAGGAAGACCAGGACGTGATTTAAGTTTGTCCTATATTTGACTTAAATGACCCTCAGACTCTTGATGAAGCTCTTTCATCTCCGCATGCTGACCAATGGAAGAAGGCCATGCAGGAGGAGTATGACTCTTTGATAAAGAATAAAACTTGGTCACTAGTAGATTTACCAACAGATAAAAGAGCTTTACCATGTAAATGGGTATTTAAAAGTAAAACAAATGAAAAAGGAGATATTGTTCGATTTAAAGCAAGATTAGTAATCAAAGGATGTGCTCAAAGAAAAGGAAATGACTGTGATGAGGTATATGCTCCCGTGGTCAGATATTCCTCAGTTCGATTCTTGCTTGCTATAGCTGCTAAGTATGACCTGGAAATGATTCAGATGGATGCGATAAGTGCATTTCTTCAGAGTAACATTGACACAGATATTTACATGTCACAGCCAGAATGTTACAACGAAAATGCCCAGGTATGTCACCTCCATAAATCAATATATGGACTTAAGCAAGCTAGCCGGCAATGGAACTTAAAATTGAACAATACTTTAACTAAAATAACTGAACAAAGTGTGTAACGCTAGAAAAACATTTGTATTGTATAAGTAAAATGAGTTTGCGTTCAGGAGGGAGTGTTGGAATATGAGAACAAACCCATATTTATTATGTTGCCAGGTAACATATTTACAATGTTAACCTTGTTTTGTATTGACACTTCGTCTAATAAAGTATGTAAAGTTTTTCTACAATATACGTGTGGCATTTTTCTATTCAAGTTCAAGTTATTTATTTATCAACCCAGTTATTGCCAACAGTTTCAAGTTACCTATGGAATGGATTCATTTCGTTAGAGATCATGAAGGCGTATAGTCCTGTTATACAAACCCGTATTCAGTAGAAGTTGGCTATGGCACGAGTCAACGTTTTTAGAAGATTAAATTTATATTTGAATTTTATATATAGCTTTCACATGTAACGTTTAGATTAAATAAAAAGAATATATTTTTATAATATTTTAGTGTGCAAATAAATTACGGTAATCTCAAATTAGATAATTGGGATGAAAATATTCCTACTTATTATATAACAGAACTTTATTGACGACAATATAACTAAAACTTGATTTCAAAGTAGTGAGTTTCCATAATTATTCCCTTAAAATCAAAATTCCTAGAATTTTTCACTGACCAATAAACACCCTGTAAGTTTATTGAATTTTGAATACTTTCAATTGTTTCAAAAATAAATAAATCTGTCATTATAATAATTAATTTTCTTTTTGTCGTTAATTAAGTGATACTGATCGTGAAAGAATAAAAATCTTTTTATTTGTTAATTAGAAATATTTTAACGAAATAAATAATTATCGTGATATATTCTTTCGTATACATGAAAGCTTTGTATGCATGACTCTCTAGTATATAGAAACCTCTATATATTTAACTCTATATGATAGTTAACTTTATGGTATTTAACTGTCAAATAATTCATTTATAAATTAATCTACTAATATAGAAGTGATAAAGATTTAGTGATATATAAAGTAGAAGATATTAGACAACAATAATTGTAGATAGTGTTAAACGTTTAAAGTGATAAAGAGATCCGGGCAGCAATAGCTTTGATTATTGTTTCTTTTATTTTAGGTGAGTGCAATACGGGCTCACTTACTTGAATCTAAGGTTGCCAGTATGGATCTGAGAAATTATTATTTCTTAACTAAAGAATACATTCAACACTTTACAGATTTCAGAAGAAAAATTAGAATTTGGAATCAATAAAAAAATAAGAAGGCGAAGAAAGTAAGACATATACTATACATGAAGATGATAACCTAGTATCCTCCACGCCCATTTTTGACCAAAAAGTACCTTGGAAAATGAATTTAGAAATTTCACCTATTAATAACACGTATGTTATATTTTGCAACAAATCGTGCTAACGTAACATTATGGAGTTCTTCAGCGATTTACGGAGTTTTTTCTCGTACTTATCTAACCAATTCTCTTTTCACATGTTATTACAGTCATCATCTAAAGCTTCAAGTTCGTTCATACATTTACTAATTCTTGCGCGTTCAGTAGTTGTTAGAATGTAGACTGTCACCACTGATGGCTTAGCCATAGGTTATCTTAATAAATACCAAGTACTGTCTTGTGCCGGCATTTCAACAGACTGAAGTATGTCAATAGTCATTTTTTCGTCACATCCACAAGGTCGAATTCTGGTTGGTCGTCCATTATGTCAATTATTTGTCATTGCAAATTACTAATCCCTCTACTATGCTTATTGACATATTCAACAACATATGTTGCACAAGCATATTCATCTAGTATAATCTGAAAATCCATATTCGATTTCAAACTATGTAATACGAATGGATTGAAAGTGTTGTGCCATTTTACTGCTGTGTCCTTTTATAGAATAATTTTTTGCGATCTGACCCATACCTATCTGAATAAATGCGAGATTTGTTTCTAAACGATTATTTATAAATTTTTTAGGTTGAATTGTCTCTTTCGTAATTGAAGTATCTTGTCTAACATGCTTAAACGCAACGTTGACACATCCACTAACTTAAAACCTCATGAATAAACAAGTGATGTATAAAAGTGTTGGAGATCAGTAGAACGCCTATCAGTTCGCCAAAGTTCGCTGGTAGCTTGCATGAATGGAGTAACAGTAACACCATCGCTGTATGTTCGAAACTGACCGCATTAGATCGTCGGAAAAGGTAGTTGACACTAGTACCTCAAACTTAGTCTTTCTTTGAGCTATTGTTTATAATTTTATTTTAAAATCAATATCTATAAAGAATTCTCAAATTTGAAATACCCAAAACAAAAAGCAAATATTTTTATATTTTAATAAAAATTTGCGCCTGAAATTATAATTTTTAAAAATGATTTTTTTTTTCTATTTCAATACTCAGACTTTATTTTTTCCTTCATTTGTTTTTTTACTAAAATTAATTTCTATTAAATGGTTACTATTTCGTAGAAGCAATGTCAGTTTTTAAATTTTTAAGCTGAGACTGGTCGATTATTTAGACAGACAATTTTTTTAAATTAATGATAGTATTGATTATTATTCATTTTTCATTTATAAGAGTTAAAGTAGTATGTCTTTTATATACAGTTCGATCAAGAATGTAACTATTTATAGTACATGATATTTTTGGATTTTTATGTATACATTTTTTTTATTTCCAATCACACAGGAAATTGAATGGTTTAATATTTATTTAAGTATGTATACATTACATTTAAATTTGTATGCACATGAATAAATGTAAATATACACTCATCAACGCTTTACAATATTTCAAATAATATTAAAATATGTTCCCGATTATTATTGTGTAAATCAGTTTCGGATCATATATTTTTTATTCCATTAATATTTCTGCTATAAATTATTAAACTTAGTCAATTGTAATATAATTTTAATATATATTACTGTTTGCTACAATCGTAGAATTGAAAAATGGTTTTAAAATGTTCATTATGTAAATGTTTAAAATAAATATGTATCCAAAATTTTAATATCATTGAGATTGTATTTTATTATTATTATCATTATTTTTATTTTATTATTATTATTTTTTTTTTTTTTGGCTAATCGTATTGGAAATCTGAAAATAAAATGTTTTACAGTCGGTTTTGTAGTTTTGTCCATTCGATTTTTGGTGTTTATCTCAAACATTTAAAAGAACACTCCAGCTTGATAGATAAAATAGCCTGTGGATTTAACCGTTGTATTAAAGTTTCTATCACAGTTATCAATGACGAAGCTTCAGTAGTAGCTAAAAATACACTATTATGTGAAGCTTGCTCAGTAGACAAATTTACTTGTACTCTCAAATTTACTGATAAAAACAAATTATAGGTCATTTAAAAATGCACATGTATGTTTATTTAAACCTTCCCTATTTTTAAATTATTATAGAATCTTATAGAATCTATCCTGTTTTCAATTTGGTTTAACACTTTATTAAACATGCCCATATCTGTGGTATCAGTGTTTGTTTCTGTCCCATTCATTGATCGTCGGTTTAAAATAATTTATTAAAATTTATATTCTTTTCATCCAATGAATTAGCTACAAATAGAAAATGCATTACCCAAAGTTTCTTTGGGAATTTCACACATTACAATGATTTTTAAAATTTCAACAATAGCTACGCAGCTTAATTTGTCGGCACACTTTTCTATCCTCCATTTTTAACATTTTTTTCCATGTAGTCTTCAATGGGCGAAAAACGAAAGCATCTATTGTCTGTTTCAAATGCATTGAATTTGGATAAAAGTGCGCTAAAGGTCCATCCACAAAATAAAGCACACTTCTTGTTATATTATTGTTTTAGAACCAAGAATGGAATAAATTTGTTCATATTTTCATTAAAAGACGACACTCGTCATCCGAATAGATTTTGTTTTTCTAAGACCCTAGCCCGGTTGATATTTAGCGTGAGTTGCTTTTGATATGCGTATTTTGAACCTATTAATAAACATTGGAGCTGGGGTATTTCCATCTTCACAATCCGTCAAAAAAACGGAAAGGCATTATTTTCGTCATTATACACTTTAGATTTTACAGTCAATGCACCTGTTTAAGCAAACACTTGGTGTTTTTTTTGCGATAAATAATACATCGTCATCGCTATTAAAAATACGACTTCGATCACTTACAATGTCTATCTAATGATATTATGTTAAATCATCTCGTAATTGACCACTGCCTTCTACCTTCTACTTGGATACCAATCCTCCTTGCTTGAGTTATTTTCTTAATTTTCTTGTGAAGTCAAATTTTTGTGACGCATTATCTTGAAAAATCAGTTAACCCACTAAAACACATATTTAAATTTAGTCTGTGGATTAAATTTATCGCAAGTTTTGTAATAGATTTATTTCCTTGTACTTTAGTAACGAGAAACCCTTTTACGCTCATTTCGATCATCCTTTTTGCTAACAAATTTGCCCCCTCGGTACTAAACGCTGTTAGGACACTTTACTTTTCCACGGTTTATTATTTTTTAATCTGTCAATTAATGTTGTATTAATTAATTTTTTAATTGAAAAAATGAAAAAATTTTTCATTTAAATTTGTTAATAAATTTTGAAAAAATTTCTTATGTTAAATCATATACCATTCACAAACTTATATATCATTAAATAGATACAGTAGTATTTCGTGACTACAGAAACGAATGAAAATATTTCGATACACCATGCTCATATTTGCACAAACGTAGACAAAAATCATCAAGCCTGCCAACAAAATATATACTGTAAACTGACTAACAGATGGCAGCGTTTATCTTTGTACGGGACCAATTTGATTTTGAGCCAATGTGAAGACAAATTTTTTTCAACGTCCATAGACGTCTTTATTGGCGCTAAAATTACTGAGCAAGAAGCTAACTTTAGACTTAAATTACATAAAAATCTGTTATTGACACTGGAGGACTGCCTTATCACATTACTTTTGTTGTTGGAAAGACTTATCTTATTACAACCACCATCGACGTTTCTGATGGTTTATGCAATGTTGAAGTTGGGAAATTAGGACATCTTGAATTTGAAGAAAGTTAAACGTTGATTAGAGTTTGGTTGGAATTTGTTGTTCAGATAAAGTTGGTAGAAAAAAAAGGAAAAAGCAGCGGCTTTAGCAGTGCAAAATAGAATCGGCAATCTCGCTGTACCAACTAAAAACGAACAACAAATATTTCATTAGGATCGGATAGAAAATATGTAGCCAAATGCAAACATTTTCCATTAACTTCAGATCTTGCTTTAACTATATATAAGTCGAAATACTGTATGAGTAGAGTTAAGCACATTCTCGTTTATGTTGCGCTACTCGTTTATGTTGCGTTTCTATATATTCGGAATGATCAATTACAACGTATAAAGGAAACACACCTCTCATAGGATGCACTGCAATATCCCATTATATTTTGACATGGTTAAGATGGCTACGTTTTGTCAATCAAGATGATAAATCCTGGTAATTGAAATATTAATTTAGCTATGGAGATAATATCTCAGTCACTATATTATGTATTTTAATTTTATACTTATAGTTATTAAAAAACAAAAATCTATTTACAGGTCTTTAAACCAATAAAAAAGTCAATACCATATTGAAATGTCGGCGATTATATCACAAATATGTTGTTGACATGTATGTCAAAATTAAAACGGAGAGATTAACATTCATCAGGTTGAATCAGACCAAACTCCGATCTGAAAAGTATATTCCCCTTGGAGATGCGAGTAATAATGATAGAAATGTTTAAAAAATGTTTTTAGACAAAAGTTTGAACCTTTAATAGACAAATATTCATCGAAAAACATTATGTATTTGGTGAGACACGCTGCAAGATATATTTTGTGTAGGGGCAAAAACGAGGTTTGCCACATGCACACATTTTGAATTGGTTGATTAAAAGATAAGGCGAAATAAATATACAAGTAGTTCTTGGATTTTATCTTACCTCATGCAATATTTTTAAATAGACAATCGTAGAATTGTTCCATATTCACCCATTTTATCAAAGACCTTCAAAGCGCAAATCAACATTGAAGCTTGCCATTCATTTAGTGAAAACTATTAAATACATTTGTAAATATAACCAAATGTATGTAGAGTGATATGGCTGTGATTGGAATTGGTGCAGGGAATTCCAATGATGAACTTACCAAATACCAAATTGTCCGCTATGTTAGTAGTAATGAAGCAGTTTGGCGAATATTTTCTTTTCCTTTACATGAGAGACACCTCTTTGTTGTTCACTTACCCGTGCACTTATAAAATGCACAGAGTGTATTTTACAGCACAGAACGCTGTACGAAGAGCTGCTCAACCACCATCTACTACATTAACCTTTTTTTTTTACTATATGCCAAACATGGTTTTGCACTAACATTTCTATATTCTGAAATTCTAAAATATTATACTTGGAATCAATCCTCAAGGAGATTTATACGACGGAAACAAGGAAACCAGTTCTAGGATACCCAGATGTATATTCTAATGATGCGAATCTTCGAATTTATTCAGTTATTCCAACAATAGTACAGTTGGTAAGAATTAAGATAACGTACATCGTGGGGACCAGGAATGAACATGTTCACTTGAAACTAGGGCAGTCAGAGCTGCGTGTTAAGTGTTTATCAAGATGTTTTAGTAATAAGTTTATCAAGATGTTTAGGGTAAGTAATCTTATTTTATAATGTATTTAAATAATTGACGAATTGCCATGGAAGAAAGTGTTAGTCACAAAAATTAAATGAGATCGTACACAAGGAAAAACACTTTGAAACCATCAATAAAACACACTTATATTGATACAGTAAAGTTAAATTTTATTTTGAAATTTGATTTTAATTTAATACAATACTTTATTATCCATTTCTATGAATGCTTCTTTGAAATATTTTCATTTTTTCATAACACAAAAACGAAACACAATTTGTGGAAAATTCACTCAATATTTTCAAAAGTACTTTAAGAGACATTCAAAACGAGTTGTCGTTGAAGTCGTCAGCTTGAAGGTTAAAGGAATTATGATGAAAATAATCTCGTTTACACAATTTTATAGCTTAAAAATTAGTATTTTTCTCAATGGCATCCTCGCAAATGTTGAAATTTATCGCAAAGCATTATTTCAGATTATTTTATCTAAATGTCATTATTAGATACTGAAAGTTTAACTTTTTTTGAAGTGTTTAGTTAAAAAAAAAAATTCGACTAAGTGAAAAATTATTTTTTCATTTTCTCAAAATAGGATTTTTTCAAAATTTAAGAATTAAAAGATTTTTATTTTAAACGCCCCTTAAAATTCTCTACAAAATTCGATTAGATAGCTTAAAGATTGAGGAAGTTATCGTTGAAAAACTAATCAAATTTAGTTTTAAAAGAAATAATATTAGAAATAACTTTATTTTCATGGAGAAACCCTTGGAAAAAGAAAAAAACGGAAAATTTTAAATGGAATAACTTTTTATTTAAAATCCATCCACTATAACTGGGTTCCGCGTAGAAAACCTAATTGCACTCTACTATGAGTCAAGTCGGCTAACAGCAATTGCAACATTTGCAAACCCCTTGAATTCATCACTTGCATTAACTTTTCTTATTTTTATGTGTATGTATTAATCTATTTGTTTTGTTTTTTTAGGAACCTAGAAACAACACCACACATAAAGAAATTATCCAAAAAGAAATTTACAATTAGAACAACTGCAAGAAAATTATTTTAAATGATTTTTAAAATATTTACATCAGTATGGTTATACATTATTTTTTTTGTATAACCATAGTTATATTATAATTCATGATTCATAAGTTGTTTATTTATACATTGTTCAAATGGTATTATAACCTGTCTTTTTTATACCATTTTGTTTATATTTTGATTTGAAGTTTTTTGCTCAATAATGTCAAGTAATTTGAAAATTGTAACAATCATTTGAAAAACTGTATTTTATCCGACAATGCCTATTTATTGCATTATATGATTATGGCCCGACAACCACAACCACTTTTGGGAATGAGAAAGCTGTTTGTTTATTTGTATATCACAAGAGAAATTTGTCGTTTGTTTTGACTTAAATTAGTTTCAATTTATGAATTTCAAAAACTCAATAAATACCGCCAGTTGAAAAAATTATCAATTGAAATGATTTTTTGAGTCCCGTTTTCTATCGTTTATAACTTTAACTAATAGAAGAGTTTAACTCTTATCGATTCTACAGGATTTTATGTTAAAAATAGCATGTGCTGCTTAAAGTATTAAGGGTCCAATATATTTTATTTTTCTAGCTTTTAGCAGACAGTAAATGAGTATCACCCGGTATATAAATGTCCAGTTATTTGTATGGACATTTTTTCAAAACGCATTTTTTATTAATCAGGGCGGCGATACTAGAAATGTGGGACATTGTAACATGGATAGTATTTTAAATTATTTAAATGTTTAGATGATTTGATTTTAAAAATTATGTAAAATTTTAATTTCTTAAATACTAATTTTCGAGTGTAAACACATAATTTTAAATATATTAATTCCACAATCACAATTAAGACATTTTTGTTTCAGAATGCTGTCTGAAGTAGCTTCAGAATATCTGATCAGAAAATCTGATGTTGCATCAGACATTATCATAAGATTTTCTGAAGTAGGCCATCTGTTAGCAAAAAAAGTAATTAATTAATTTAAAATAACCCTTATTCACAGTCATTTATATTACGTACGTCATTGTGACTATTGTAAATTTTATTTTATTTAAATTATAATATTTTATTTACTCTTATTATTATTTAATAAATGAATAAAGCGATTAACAATAAGTCATCATGATCCATTTTTATATTCCCGCAAAAAGTATAAAATAAATATTCAATCAAAGTTCATTTAATGCGCTACAAGAACATAGATCGCGCGTGCATGCTTAAGATCAGAATTTCTGATCAGAGTTTCTTTTAGGACCAGTGTTACCACCTCTACCAACTTTTAGGTAGATCTACTAAGTTTTAACATTTTTTTCAAACCTACTACCCTGTATGAAAAATCTACCAATTTTCTTTATTTCTTAAAAATTTTATTTTATTTTTGCAAAAATGATATATTAATGTCTTTACTCCTTTGTCAACAATTAAATTGTTGCATTTTTTTACTGCTCGATAAATTTTTGAATTTAAACAGAATGGAAAGATGGCGTTATTATGACAGTTGTGACGTAACCATCCGTCATTTTATTTGCATATATATACTTCTGTCTTTAGTATATATTCACAATATTTATATTATATTAATATTTAAAATTTTTATTTTATTATTTGCTTGACAAACATAAATAATAATAATGTCACATTGAATTGCGGCGCTATTTAGTCTATGATTTGATTTTTTCTTATTGGTTTTTTTAAAATAGTCAGCAAAATAAGTTATTTTTCTCTAAAAAGTGAATTGTGATTATTATATCTTAGTGCAGAATCTTTATAAATTTTGAAAAAAAATAGTTAGTAGATCTACCTGCTTTTCGATTTAGTTGGGGTACCAACTTTTAAATCTATAAAACAGTATTTGAAAAAATTCGAGTTTGTAACACTGTATAGGACTGTCCGATAGTGTGCGTTGACCATAATGATGTGCGCCCGTTCTAAAACATTGTCTAATTATTTTCAATCTAGGGGAAAATAAGTAGCATAGAATATATTGTAAGTAGTGAGTTGGTATAAAAACTGATTACATATGGCAATACTGTTTAATTTAGTTTATTTTTCTAATTGTGATTGTGGAATTCAAATATTTAAAATTATGTGTTTACACTCGAAAATTAGTATTCAAGAAATTAAAATTTTACATAAATCAGATGTATTAAGCAGTTTTTTAAATTTGGTGAATTAACAATTGTTGATTGTGAATTAAAAATTTACAACATGTCACAAGATTAAATTACAAAATTTGAGGCACCTCGGGTATCGTAATCAAACCTGATTTTGAATTCGATAATAATAAAATTTTTTCCACTTTTCGTAACCTTACCATCCAAAGATCGAAGTTCATTACATCAGGGGAAAGTAAATTAGCGACAACAAACACCTGTTACAAAATTTAACGTGGAATATGAACCAAAAGGAGACATCTATAATGAAGAGAATCCATCGTATACCATTATGTAATTTACAATAAAAACTAAAATCTAAAACATATATTGAATTATAGTGCATTAGTTGGCTTTGATTTAATGTGGTGTGATAAACTAAATATTAGACACGCATAGGTATTATTTATCCAGTTGCTAAGTACCAAATAAAATTATTTATTATACCGTGTGTCAAATAAATCGTTAACATAAATTTAAAAAAAAAATAGAATTTTTATTTTAAATTAGAAGTATTTTTGAATAAGTTTTATTAATAGCATTGAATTGAAAATCATTTCCTATTTAATCCTATTCAATTCAATTCATAATTTGAATAGGTGTGAATGTGATTCAATAGGAAATTAAATTTCCTATTGAATCCCTATTCAAGTTCTATTTTTTCCTATTTATTTCCCATTCAATTGCTATAGGATTGAATAGGAGATTTTTATTAGGGTACTACCTATTATTCAAATAATCTAAGAAATAATAAGTTTGCCTAAAAAACTTAAAACACAACAAAATATATTTCTAAAGTTAAAGAAACTTTTGAAATTTGTTCAACGTTGGATCGAGGATAATTTTTAGAAATTGCGAACTATTTTTAATTTCATATTAGTTTCGGTTGAATGAACTGATAGTTTTGCCATTGAATATTGATAGTTGTTCTTTATACGTCTTATTATTATGTGTTGTATAAGGTCCACATTTTTAATTTTTAATTTAAAAATCTGTATAGTTTTGAAATAGTTATGAGACGAATAATAATAATTTTATACTTGTATTTTTTATTTTAGGAATATTTTTATAAATTGGCACTCGGTATAAATAATTTCACAAAACTAAATATTACAAATTTTATTTTGTAAACAAATGTTGGTTGCTATGAAAAAATACATAAATAAAAATTTTGTTCTAACATAATTCTCTTCTTCTCTAATTTAAAAATCTGTATAGTTTTGAAAAGCGATTGCCAAATTATGGTTCGTTTACATGAAAAAAAGGTAAAATTTTAATTAACTTTTCAAAAATAATCGTGAATTTTCATGTAGCAAATTGTTTTTCGTCAAGTTGTTTAAAATTATGGATTGTGAAAACACAAAATTCTGATATCCATGTTTTAAATATTAGAAGTAATATGCTTTTTTGGAGACGTATATCTGCCGTATGTTTGGGTGTGACCAAAAAAAAAAAAAACATTTTTCAATGTCTTAATTTCAATTTTAATGTAATCATTCTTCTAGAATAATTTACATTTTATTCTTGAATATTTTATTTCTATTTTATTCTAATAGCTTTTAAAAATTGGAATATGTTTTTTTCTAGAATAATTTTCATTTTATTCTAGAAGGTTTTATTTCAATTCATAAAATTGACGGATTAGTTCGTTTACTTTTAAACATAGCAAAAAATTTTTTCTAGAATAATTTAGATTTTATTGTAGACAGTTTTACTAAATAATTCATAAAATTGACGTATTAGTTCGTTTGCTTTTAAAAATTGGTAAAAAAATTTTCTAGAATAATTTAGATTTTACTTCAATTCATAAAAATGGCGGATGAGTTCGTTTGATTTTAAAAATATTTTAATGGCTATATAAAATTCCCGATCACACATTTTCAGAATAATTTTAACAGGCTAAGGAAACTTTATGACCTTTTTGAAAGAGGGGCTAAGGCTATAATCATAAAATTACAACAACAACAAAGTTTGTATGATTAAGAAAATTATTGTTTTTACTTAAAGCCAGGCACCAAATATTTTTGAACAATTTTTAATTAAATGTTTTGTTTTTTAGCAAAAAGAAGAAAAAACAACTAAAAATGGTCCAAAACCTAAAAGACCTAATTATTGTAGGTAAGTAAACGATTTGTTAATAATTATATCCGCATAATTTTTACATGAAACGGATGAATTACTAAATATTTTTTCTGGATTTTTCTCGAAACGATTCTAAATAGAAAATACATTTTTGATGGGAGGTTTCTTCGTTTTGTGGCAGTAAACAGACTATTTCGCGATTTTTCCAGATGAAATAGTTGAAATATTTTTCAAAAAAAAAAAAAAAAAAAATCAGTTCAGAGAAAGTTGTTCATAGAAAAGAAGCAAGGAATGTTAATGATGATATCGATATGCCCCTCTCCTAAAAAAATTAAGTATTTAAATAATAAATTCATAAATTCTACACCTTGTCTAGCTCGAATGCTAAAAAAATTATAATGACAATAATCTCGTTTATTCAATTTTATAGCGTACAAATTAGTATTATTGCCAATGACGTCTCTCTACTCTAAATGTTGAAATTTATCGCAAAGCATGTTCTAATTATTTTATCTAAGTATCATAAAAATAGATTACTAAAATTTGAACCTTTTTGAAGTGTTCAGTGTAGAAAAAAAAAAAACTTTTTAGTTTAAAAAAATTTTTGTTTTATTTCCTCAAAATATAGTCAAAAACTAACACTGCTAAGAAATATTTAAATTTTAAACGTGTAGCGCTTAAAATTATCTGCAAAATAATTTTTGAATGGAATAGATAGCTTAAAGATTAAGACAGTTATCGTTGAAAAACTAACCAAATTTAGCTTTAAAAGGAATATATACTAGATTTGAAATAACGTTATTTTTATTGAGGAACTTTTGCAGAAAAGAATAAAACAATGTCGAGTTTTAAATGGTAAACTTTTTATTTAATAGAATTCAAAAAACCCTCAAACATTAATATCCATAC
>JAEMTY010000523.1:0-15244 GCA_020423425.1 Chrysopa pallens | reverse complement strand
ATTGCAAACGATTAAATCAAACTTTATGAAGACAACCAGACCCATCTCTATAGTCTCAGTATCCAAATAATTTTCAATAGGATTACATTTTTTTTTCAATATAACAAAATACTTTTTCTAGTTTTCAATCGAATGAAATCAATAATATATACATACAAACATACATATATATTTTCTTCAATGAAAATTCAATTCAATTTTTAAATCATATATGAAATTCTATCCATAAATAAAAATATTGTAATATATTTTCTAATATTATTAAAACATATTGTACGGATATTGAAATCACGCGCAGTAATACACAGAACATGCACACAAAAAGACGTCACGACCACAGTCAGTGGTCTGGTCTGGTCTGTGTACCTATATATGTATGTATGTACACATATGTACTTCTTACGATGACTCTTTAATGGGATTGCTTTAAAAGTTGCTCTCTCATTCTGCTCGGACTTCTGTGGTAGTTTTTTGAGATACAAACTGTATTACAACAATATTTTTACACATGAATCATGAAGGCTAGTTATTACGTTTTAAGGATAATTCACGTAATATTAAACAATTGTTTTTTAAAACAGCGAAAAAATCTTTTATAACTAAATATATGTTATAATGTGATTATATATTGGCATAATCAATAATTAAGGGAACGAAATAATTTAGAAGTAATCGTCTGACTTCTCATGCTAAAAGTTCCGGATTCGATTAAAAAATGCGGCGGACTTTTTTTATAACTCTACCATATAAATATCTCTCTTCGTCTAGCTTCAACAAACAACCTGACTATTGATTTGGAAAAAAATCAGGCGACCATAGGAAGTGCTAACCATAATTATATATGCCATGGTCTCGTAAATAATGCAACGCTAGAGTACAAGTCTGAGGCCAGCAAAGCCAGTAATGACACCGTTTTATTAGTTTTTTTTTTTAAAAACAATTGAAACAGGATATTTTCTGCAGCCTGAAAGATTTTTGATTAGGTTTCAAGCTTAAATTGACGAATAACCACTTGTTTAAAGCTGTAACAATGCAGTTTTTTTTTTGATTATAATAAATCTTCCTTCGTCAGATACATAAATATTCAGGCAAGCTAAAAATTAATATTATTGCCTTTTTGAGATTGACAATTTTAACTTTTTTTATTTAACAATTTTAACTTTTATTTCATAGATCATCTCGTTTAGGTTTTCAAAATATCTTTTCAAAATTTGATTTGTACATTCATTATTAAAATGAGCTTCCTAAATAGAACTACAAAAAATGTAGAAGAAATGAACGGAATTTGATTTTAGTTTTTTGCAATATTTAATTATCTACATATCGGAATTTTAATAGTCTTTGAGTTTTCCAAGTATCACTAAAAATGGTAAATTATTCAGTTATGTTATTAAAATTCTTACCTATTTTATCAAAACTGAGGTTTGGTTTTTAACTCACATTAGTATATTTTTAACTCCAGAGAATTATTGTCTAAAAAAAAAAAACAATAGTGCGGGCGCAAATTGAAAAGCAGCATGGATTTTAGTAGTAATTGTGTTTTAAATTTTTGGAAATTTTTTTTCTTGTGAACAAAATACGATGCAATTTTGGAAAGGCAGCTCAAAACTACTCATCATTATTCAATCCCATTGTTGAATACAGTGTTCAACGACACCACTCTTTGTGCTTTAGATTGTATTGAAAATATAGTAAATACTGTAAAAAATTAGCATTAGTAAATAATTTAAAGAAATCATAATTGCCAAATCCGCAAAATATAACCAATTGCCTATATTGTGCGATATCCTTTTATACGTATTTTTCGTGATATAAATATACCTACCCCCCCCTCCCACTTATAATATCATATTATTCTTATGCTGTTGTTCGCTTCAACTGTATGTATCGCGATACATCATACTATCTATTTAAACAGATTGAAAAATTTTTATAACAAGCTATAAAACTTATGTATCCAATGCTTTATTATTAAAAGAGAAGGATAGATGCATTCAATATTCGATATTACTTTCTTTATTGCACTTTTTTTTTTTATTTATATATAAACATAAATTTATTAAATCAAATTCAAAACTTATATTGAGTTATTGGATATTTTAATTTGATTTGTATGTCTTTTGTTTGGATAATTGGAAAAGATAGTAAGGCAATCAACAAACTCAGATTTTAGAATGAACTAAATACATCTATAATAAAGAGAACATCTAATGCAATATGCATTCTATATTTTCAATTTTCTCGCATATATAATTCCAAAATTGATTATCCGAATCCTTTATTTTCGTCAAGATTGTGCCTATTATCATACCATTTGAATAATACGGTAGGTAGTCCAGTATTGTGAGTGATAAACTATTTTATATTGAAAATTTGTCACTGTTTACAAGTGAATTTAATTAATTTCAGATGGATAGGTATCCGTGTAAGAGATGCAAAGTCTCAAAAAAGGTTGATTCTGCTGACACAGCTCTTATATTTAATAGCATATAGGTTAAGAAAAAAAGAAATCGTATGGCATTTATATTTTTGAATAGTACTAATCTCTACACGTGCACGAAAATTCGAGGAATGTTACAGATTAAAGCTATTAACCTAGAAACTCTTTTGCAATTTGAAGTTTTATGTTTAAAAATAAATATCTTTAATATACCTTCAAAAATAGCACAAACACGTAAATTATAACATAGTTTCATATTTTAATTGCAATAACTTTTGTTTCAACTATTTTGAAAACTCAATAAATTTTACTCAAATGAAAAACGATGAGAAAACTTTATAACACCTATTGACGGATAAAGATGACTTATCATTCGATTGATTTATAAAACTTTTGTCCAAAACACCCTTAAGAGCAGGAAGTTAAAATATCTATCTGTGTGAATGATATACTATTTTATATTGGAAATTTGCCACTGTTTATAATCGAATTTCATTTATTGAAATATTTATATTTTTATGTCATTATATAGAGGACCAATGTCATTTCTTAACCTTTCACAATTTCCGATTCAACAATTACAAGTTATTAAATTTAATTCCTTCTATTTAATTTGGCAAACGATTTATTTCCGTTTATTTCCATTGAATCTAAACGACTTAGGAATGAGAAATGGCATAAAAGAAATTTCTGGTTCACTGACAGGAACTCGGACACACATGAAACATAACAGTTGATAATAAAATTTATAATTAATGAAAACCAATAAAGATCTTTTTTGTATATTACGTTCATAATTTAAGCATTTTGTGAGTTTGGAAATGTATTTTTTCCTCTGAATTCCAATCCATTTGATAAAAATTTTTAAGTTATACCCAATACATAATATTACATAATAAACCATAGATTGTAACATGAATGGCATAAAAAAATTAAAAATTGATTTATTCAAAAACAAAACACAATTTTATTAAAATTTAATCAAAATATAATTCTGTTCGTGTAATACATGTATTTATGTATTGTTGTAATTAGAGAAAAATATTAAAAAATTCTATCTAAACTTTTAGTGACAAAACAAAAAAAAAATGCACAATTTAAAAAAAAAAAATAATAATAGGATATTATTAAATGGTATTAAATTTTTGAAGCACATAATAAAAAAAAAAAAAAAAATTGGCTTTGGTAATTGAAATCCTTTGATATGATTTTTAAATTGTTTATAATAGACCGTTATTTCGACTGCCTACACCTATCCAGTAAAAAAATTTAATTTTTAATCAGTGCTGTAATGGTGTTATATACGGTTTTTTTGATGCTGTGTATCAGTCAGCTATTAATTATGCATTTTTTTTTTATTGATAGTTACTTTTGATAGTTCGATATGCCATTTAATTTGTATTACGAAACCTTTATGTTCTAGTATAATACAGAATGATTACCTTTAAATAAGCTATAGTTACCTTCGCTTGTTAAAGATCGGTGAAACCCAAAACACACCATTTTTAAATATGGTTTACCTGGTTTACCCGACTTCTACTGCAAATTTTCAATTTTATTTTTTTGTGTATTTTCGTTGAAAATTTTTATGCAATATAGGTTTTTACAACAGCTTTATACACAATGAATGAAAATGGTTCGTCCTTATAGAATTTTAATTTTGTAGTGACAGTTTTTCGAACTCGTTTATAACACAAAAACGAAGCATTCTTCAAAAAATAAAACAAAAACGGCAAGAGTCGTACATAGTTTACTTTTATCCAATTTACATAAAACAATGATTTCGTGCTTTTTCGTTTTTATATCTTCGTTTCGACTATATTTCGAATATTTTTTAATAAAAAGAATTCAAAAGTGATTGACTTGACACAATTCGAAAGACAAAATGCGGTGCCTTATTTTTCCACATTCAAGGATATCCAGATCATGCTCTTATAAACGAATATGATAACTAAATGACTAAATTTTCTTCATTACCTTTAATTTCCGAACTTAGATCTGAAGTTATTTTTTTAAAAACTAATAAAAATAGGCAAGATATGGACATTCAAAATTCTTGATTTAAAAACAATGTAAATATTAATTTATGACGTCACTTGTTAGTATCTCCAAATAAATTACATGTTACACATCGTTTTCAAGAAAAAGATGAGAAATAATTTTTAATAGCTTTTAACTTCTTTTTATCAATTTTAATTTAATTTTCAAATATTGTTGTGATATTGAGTCTAGTTTCACACTTTGTTGGGAAATATAGCAAATTTAGAATCAGGCTAATAGTCTATTATGACGGAATAATGGAATATTTAAAATAATTAGTAATACTAAAAACTACTTGAAAATTATAAACATTTTACTAAAACATGTTCACAAACCAAAAAGCATAAACAAAATAATTGGCTAAATTATTTATTTTTTACATAAACCAATTGGCTATCTATGTGACGCGAGTGTCCTTACGCGATCGCACCAAAAGCATCTTGTTGGGAAACACATGTTTATTTCCATGCAGTTCTCTCGCCCAATATAAGATAATATATAAATAGTATTCAAATCCTACAATGCATAACGCTGCTATTACAACTATAAACAAAATTTACGCATCCACGTCAAAATTTTACTGTTATATAAAAAACAGTTTCTGAATAAAATTGATAATTTCAAATATGTTTATAAAAAGTAAATAATCTTCTGAAAATACATACAGTTTAAATAAAAGGACACTGTGACTAGTGAAACTTGCGACGCGTGGAAAAACTGTGTCTCGGACACTGTGCCACGCGTGTATCGCGTCTCGCCAGTTGGGCTGCGTAGCGTCGTGACGAGAATTTGCACTGACCCATTCATTTGTGTATGTTACAAAAAATTACGCTATGCCACACACGCCGCAATATACATCAAACTTCAATTCAATGAATAGTGCCAAACAGAGCAACTTGTACACTAGAATCTGACCACGCTTTAACTATCTATCTATAACCTATCTATGTATAATCATGAATTCAACAAGAGTATGTAATAAAAAAAAAAAGGAAATTATTCAATGATGAATTTTCGAACAATAGGATTCAATTAAAACGATTGAATTATTATTACACAAATAATAATGTAATACAGATGTATAAAACTGTTGTTAGATGTAGGTATCTATTATTTTGTCATGTCATTGTAATAACTAAAGGTGGTATCAATCAATATATTATTGATATTGGTTCGTAATATTATACAGATCGTATTAAAATTATATGACTAGTTATCAAAATAATAACAAGACAAAATTTATAATTTGGAAAAAAAAAAATTCGAAAATTCAAAATCCAAAACAAAAAATTATTTACATATTAAAACACCTATCTAGTCATAGTCGTTCTCCTGTCCGAAGATCCTGAAAAACAAAAAGAGATAGCGAGCTAAAATTTTATATTCTAAACATTAAAAGTGACTTTCAGTTCGTCAATAAGTAAAATCGGTCTAATTGGGTCCAATGGTCCTTGACCCGTAAAATGAGTTTTCCACAATTTTAACTCAAATTTGGCTACTAAACACATATAGGTATTAACAAGACTTATACATATATAACTGTATAGACTGGATATCTATAGTATTTTATGAACGCTAATTAAAAATAGTCCAAACAATGAAATTCAACCATATATCGAGTATCTAAACAATCCATTCTGGTTAGTATTAAATTCAATTGTTCGAACTATTTCCTAAATCAAGTTAAAATTAAACCAATGTCACCAAATTAACCAAATTAATAGTCTTCCCTGTCTAACAAAAAACTACAACATCTCTAATTCGAATATACTCATTAAGAGGGACAGTCAGAGAATTTACTATACCTAAAATAAATTTTATACTGATGAACAAGTAATATGTAAAAAATTTAATATATTTACATAAAACGTCCAAATATAAAAATAGATAATTAAATCAAACAAATACTGTAAATTAAAAAATAAATAAAAAGATAATTAAAAATAACACAGAAATATAAAACCAGTAGCTCACAATAATTATCGCGAAAAAAGAACAATATGAAATATCCACCCCAACAATAAAACATATATAGTACCTATATAACCATTTTTAAGATACATACTAACACATTTTTTTAAAAAAAAGAACCCACATTATTATAGCAAATTTTTAAAACATAAACAACTGCGACCAAGAAAATATCTACTAAATACCCAAAACCCACTCCACGCACACTCCCATACAAATTACAAAGATACCATCCTAATCCAAAAAATACATTACCAGCAATCTAACCTACCATAACCCATACTACACTTATTAACTGAATTGAAATCATTTTCCAACTCCATTACAACAAAAAAAGGAGAAAAAAAAAACATCCACACGCAAAAAGCCAAGTTGAATCAATTAAAATCACACCACTAACAACTGTTAATAACCCTTACCCAACACCTCGATGAATTCCCACCTATGTCTAAACCACACCCCTCCTTCAACAGACATGTACTGTTTTATTCATTTTTACAAAAGATTCCCAGATCCTAAACCCGATAATTTCCCCCCCCACCCCCTGAATAAACCCCCGTCGACACCCGCCCCTGACAACCCAAAAAACCCCACACAAAATTATAAATTAGTATAAAAAATTTACACACAAGCCTCTACAAAATGTATAAATCACTCAGAGACCACCACCCCCCCATAAATATCACAAAAAGCTGTTATGAAATCACCATATTTAAATAAACAAGAAGTACCACCGGTCATAAAAATCCAAACCACCATAAAACCCAAAAAAACCAAGCAACAAAATACATTAGCCAACCCCCCTTCAGAGTTCTAAAGACTCAAATACCATTATCTAAACATTATAGGTCCTATAACGGAATTCTTTTCACACCATTAAAAAAAAAACCGCAGATTCAACCAACTAATTCATAATAGTGCCTGTAATGGACCACACCGACCCAAACCCCGATATCTTATCCAACTATAAAACACAATAAAATTAAAAATAATAGCTACGATAAAAACCCCTTGACCCACAAATAAAATATGTACAAAAACACCCTCTCAAAAAAAGTAATATGCCAAAACCCCATCAGACATTAAACCCCATTGCTAATACACCCATTAATACCAAAAGGCCCTCCTACCCTAAAAAACAAAAAACCTAAATATCCCACGTTTCATTAAATAGACCACCCATACAAGTTACTTAAAACATAAAACCCCTACGCAAAAAATTAATACACTAATCTATCTAAACAAAATTCTAACCCCCCCAAACCCATCCCAAAACACAAACCAACCCTAGAAACATATTTTTCCCTTCCTTTTGGTTATTGATTCTTGTTTCATGCCTCCTAAATAAAAAACAAACTAATAGATCATACAAAAAATTTTATTGAACAAATTTAAAAAAATATAAAACATTAAGAAAAAATAAAAGTATTTAAAATATTTCATAACAGATTATTAACCTGTTGCTCAGAAAATTATACTATTAAACAAACCAAATATATTCCCACCCCCACAGCACATATATTAAATTTAACCAAAAACACAACATTAAAAACCCATCCTCACCCTTAAATTTAAAAACAGAAACACACCCGATAATAAAGCCATGAATACTTCCACCTTAAAATACAAAAAACCAACTTTGCCTCCAAGACAAACCAACCAAAAAACCACAGTGAAAGTATTAATCTCCACTAGTACAAACCCGTGATTCAACAAAAAAAACATTAAAACCATAATACTAAAAAAAACTCCCTAAACAATAAAAAAACCCCATTTCAATCCTAAACAAAATTTATAAAAAATATATTACACACCACATCCAAACGGACAAATCAAAGTATAAAAATAATTAAAACCCAATTGAAACACCGTATTATTGTATTTAATTATACTCTCCTAATGATTGTCATGTTTTTTGGTAGTAAAGTTAAAATTAGGTCATAAATGTATAATAAACGTTACATATAACAGCAAATTACTTTTTCAAAAACTAGTTCCTTTAAAAAAGTCACCAAACTACAACTAATAAATGTCAAAAAAAAAACACTCACAAATTCCCGCCCAGAATTTTAACCTTATCTAAAAAAATTCACCAAATCCCCCGACTATCAAATTTAACTCATTGGATAAATACGTTCCTCCCAACACCTCAACAACAAAAAAACAAATCATATAAAAATTGTAAAAAACAAATTTATATTTATTGCG
Organism: Chrysopa pallens; assembly: GCA_020423425.1. Lineage (NCBI taxonomy): Eukaryota > Metazoa > Arthropoda > Insecta > Neuroptera > Chrysopidae > Chrysopa > Chrysopa pallens. The sequence goes on along the minus strand of JAEMTY010000523.1, from coordinate 6,585 downwards.
AAATTATTGTCAGAGAAATAAAGAAGTTTTAGTATTAAAGAAATGCATAAATACCGCAAAAGTTCAAAATTTATAATCACAACAAGTTATCCTTTTTAAATTTAAAAACCCAAAACCAGATACAAAATAATAATAATTACTATTAATCTTACACGCCATTAATAATGCTAAGAAATCACTGATTGACACATTAACATTATGTACACTTGTATAAGTAGGACCAATCTGCTAACACGTAAGATCAACACTTTCCATAAAATAAATTAAAAACTAGTTAAATAATACAATAAATACAATACTTATTTGTAACAAAAATAAAAAAAAAACATATTTAAGAATAAATTTAATAAACTGAATAATAAGAAAATAGTAATAATTTTCCATTAAAAGATAGTTCTATACAACAAGTTTACAGGAATGAATACATTTTGATATGTAAAAACTTAGTTTTATTATCAAACATATAGAAATTTAAGTAAATACTAACATGAATAGTAATACTTAACCAACAAAAATGATTGTAACAATTAAAATCATTCAGACTAATTAACCCTTATTTTTGCAGAATTAAAAAAATAATACACAAACTATATTTTATAATTGAATTGTAAATCAATTTTTCAAATCGCTTAAAAGTGAAATTTAAATTAAATTAAAGCATTACTCAAAATTTATTAAATGAAATACCAAATACTTCTGCAAATGTTTTTATATAAAAAAACTATTAATAAATTTTTATCCAAATATGGTGTTCAGTGTCTCAAATTGAACAACCAAATAAATAAAAAATAATACCCTATATGGGTTAATAAGAATACGATCAAAAAAAAAAATAATCAAATTTCACTTAAAATATTTACAAATATTCAAAACTATATAAAATAATAAAGATCAATTGAAAATTAAAATAACCACACTCAAATAAAAATTTTAAAAAAACTAAATATCATACTAATAAGAACTAAAACTATTTAATGAATATATGTAATTTAAAAAACACATTACTTATTTAATATAGTAAAAAAATAAATGCATAAACATATGTTAAAATTGTTTTAACTAAATAACAATTCCTATTTTCCATAACAAATATAATTATCTAAAATAAAAATAACTTTAATGAAAAATAAGTGAAAAAATATAAACAAATAACATAATTAACAATAAAAAGAAATATTTAGTGTATAATAAATCGCAAATCATAACGAATAATATTAAAATAACCATTATATCGTACAGAATCTAAAAAAAAAATTTTAATGTCAATTGACGCGGATATTTTAGGGGTTTAATAATTATTCTATTTTATCAAAAACGATCCGAAAAGAAATTTCGAAGCTATGTTAAAAAAACCACTTTTATATGAAATTTTTCGTTTACGATATCTCTCGAACGAATCAACCGATTTTACCGGATTGTTGGTGATCGACGTGGTTTATCAAGGTTAAGTTCTGATTAGTTTTTTGGAGTTGATCGATACAGCCGTTTAAAACCAAATTTGAAATTTAAAATAAAATTTATTTATCTCTTCTGACTATTGAATATTGAACTGTTAATTATATAACGTGTGCTCATCGCATCAATCAAGTGTGGCCGGAAGCATTCGTGCACAGCACGAAGTTTGATATATGTACATTTTTTTAACGAGGATCAGAGGCCAAAGGCCACCCCACCCCCCCCCCCCCCCCCCCCCCACCCCCCCCCCCCCCCCCCCCCCCCCACCCCCCCACCCCCCCCCCCCCCCCCCCCCCCCCCCCCCCCCGCCCCCCCCCCCCCCCCCCCCACCCCCCTCCCCCCCTCCCCCCCCCCCCCTCCCCCCTCCCCCCTCCTCCCCTCCGCCCCCCCCCCCCCCCCCCCCCCCCCTCCCGCCCCCCCCCTGGTTTGAAAAGGGGCACCCCGAGGTACGGGAAGAAATGCTTACCTCAACTAAAACTTAAAATTAATATTTATATAATAAAGAACCTCGTTCCTATCTGGTGTCACACGATACCACCACACGTATTTTATTTTTAACACTTTTAATAGTGGTCCCCCGCTTATCGTTAATTCATAATAATTGCAATAATTGTAGCATTCTTATTACAATAGTCGATGTAATTATTGAAAACAATTGATTAAAATTAATAATATTATATTGATATTTCGCAATAATTAAATGTAAATTGTAATACCTTTTATATCTTCAAATCATTTATAAAATTAATTATATGGTATTTAGTGTGAAAGTAGAAACACGATTTTATATTAGTATTGATATTTATGAATATGTTTATAACAATTTTGAACGGTACCAGATTGGTATTTATTAGTTTGTACATGATGCAATCATACAGTCATTACCTAATTAATAATATAAAATATTTAATTGATATCTCATTAAAAAGTACATAATTTATATGCATTTCTATACCACTATGTTCGATTTGGTGGCATTTATAGTCTAGTCAATAAGTATCTTTCAGGTTAAACTGTTTTCTCCGATTTCGAAAAATATGCTCTTGGTGTCATGTGATTGGGAATAAAATTTAGAAACTTTTCGAAAAAAATAAACTACAAAAAAAATTTAAAAAAAAAAAAATTTGAAGGTTTTGTTTTTCGCGGTTATCTCACGATCTGTTACAGCTATTTGAATTCCAAAAAAAGTTTCTTAAAGATCATAAAATTTGACAAAGAAATTGTTCAGAATTGTAGCATAGTTTTTATACTTGGAATTGAGTGATGTAAATAGAGCAAAATTCGGTTGATATGGCCACCACAGTTAACATACGATACGTTCATAATTTAATAACAAAAATTTGGCCGATTTTGAATCCTTTTAAATGTTTATAAAACTATGCAAAAATCTATAATTTTAAATTTTTCCAACGGGAATATTTTTGTAAGCCTTCAAGGTACTTGTTGACTATTCTATTAAATTGTTTTTGGTGTAACGATTTAGTAAACTAGCAATAATAGCTCTAGGCGATGTCCGAATAGTTTGAAGATAAAGAATTTTTGTATTAGTCTGTAAATTTAAAAAAATACCTTTTAAAAATTCAATTTAAATGATTTAAATTTATCGATACACTTCGTTGGTCAGTTAATGGACATATCCTAAAATATTCTGACTGTTTTGTTTAGTATTAAAGCAAGATTGACTTACGTATTTGATTTCAACTAAGATAATGATTTCAACTAAGATACGTACCTGAAACAAATTAAAAGGAACAAATTAATACACAAAGCAATAATAACCATAAAATACAAACTTTCTGAATTGTATAAAGATACGAAATCATGCCGTCATTTTAGTAATTTTATATAAAATTATAAAGCCTATGCTGATATTTAAATGATCCTGTGTTTTGGTTTCAGTAGATTTGATTTAACTCTAGATTACAATTTTAGGTTACAAGTTCAGTCTTTCTTCTTGGATTTTTCCAAATATTATAATACAATATGGACAGTTTCAATAATTGGAAGCTGTTCTTAAGTGCGATAGATAATATTTCGTAGTCTCTTTTTCCCCAGTTACAAAGCTTAAATATTAATGAAGCCGCAATGTCGGGATATTATTTCCCATGCTAATTATCGATATAGAAGTGTGAAATATTTTCCCCAAACACAGAAGACAAAAAAAAAATTGGCATACCTTCAACTTAGAAGAATTACTAGATTTGATGGACTGGGATTTCTTACATGTTATTTTGTATATGACATGAAAAATTATCATGATCAAGAAAATTTATATTCTAAAGTATAAGTCTATATTTTTGATAGTCTGAAAAGGGCTAATATAAGTTTAGAATGGATATTGATCGGATATTATCAGATTTTAAATTTGAGTGGATTTTCTATAAATCTAGGTCAATGGAAAAAGAAGAGGGTAACGTAGAATAAATAGAATTAATTAAAAGATTTAGACAAGCAAAGTATTGTGTGCTGTACAAGTTCGAACACCAAGGTCCGAATGAAAAAATCAATACCATTAGCCGGTGATATTTTAAATTTTGAATTTACGATTGTATAATCAGTGTAATCATTGACGATCATTGTACACGATAGTTTTACATTAAATCATTTGGTTGTATTTAAGATGCATTGCCATATTTCTAGCTTCGTCACTAATATCACCAATTATTTATTTAGTAAGACAATCTACAAACTGTATTTTGAAGCACCTCAACGGAGCAACTAAAACAGAATGTTAGTTTAACTAAATAAACGTTTTTCAAAGTGGTCTATAAATAACAAATGTCTGTATTTAACCATTCTATTCGAAGGTAAAAAAATTGTTTAATCTTGCAATTTAATAAAACGATTATTTCAAATAAATAATGAAATTTGAACAATACATATATTTTTTTTTATATACCTACATACTTACTACTTCGTAATAATATATTTAACTACCCCCGTCTACCTCTATACATCGAATGAAAAAAATACCTTACGGAGGGCGGCGATACTCTCACTGCTCATTCTACTTCACTGCTATCAGAATCGGTTGAATTTTTACTCATACACACTTTTCTCACCATATGTATATATGTATATATATCTATATATATATATATATATATATATATATATATATATATATATATATATATATATATATATATATATATATATATATATATATATATATATATAACGTAACCCATCAAGATTCTGTATATATATCTATATATATAACAGTAACGTGAATAAACTTTATGTAATAATAAGTTGTTGAAGAGGGTTGAACACATTCTGAAGTTCGAGTGTGATCTAGTCAAGTATGTTCTTTTTTTCAATGCGTTTTTTATACTCGACATATATAGAATATTTCAGAGTATATTAATTTTCGTCTAAAGTTTCAAGAGAAAGCTAGAAAATATCGAAGGCCCAAACAAAATTTTGATATAGGTATTCGTAGAATCATCTAATTTAAGACTATTTCAACCCATCATCCAGAGCAGTCTAAGATCTAAAAATTGAGTTTAAGTACGTATGTATCCAAACTTTTAAACAGAAATATAAGAAATAATAAAGACACACAAAATTTTTTCAAAACAAACAACTTTAGAATATTTTTTATTTATAATATTTGGTGATATATTTTTATAACTGTATAGATTGCAAATTTTAGGATACGGTTAAAAACAGAAACATCTAAACAATAGGAGTATCTAAACAATTACTTCTAAAAGTTATTACCTTCACTTGTTTTCATGATTATTTATGGTAATAATAAAAGGGTTTTATGCAAAGCGAAGGTTAAGAAATTTGAGTGTCTCCCATTAAATAAATCTATAGACTCACTTAATCGATCGCCATGTATATTTTTCTAAGAATTACTCTAAGAATATAACGAAGTTAGTTCTTTTTTTTTGCTTATCCGAAACCATGTACGAAGACGATGATTAAACTAGTATAAATAGCAAAGTGCGTATACATAATCCCCGATTTGCCTTGAAGATTTTTTGTCATTTACTCTTCATAAATTTTCACATTTCATTTTTTGGATAACAACGACGGTACTATGTACTGGCAGATGAAGTTATAATAATGGCATAGATTTACATTAAGAGGCATTTCATAAAGTTTTACGGTTTCGATTTAAGGTAATTTGATTCTCCATGTATCTGTTATATACAATTATGTACTGTTTCTGATTCAATAATAATTGGTCCGAAATCTAATTGAAAATGATGCTATCCAATAATAACTGATAATTATTATTTACCCTTAACATACCTAGTAAGTAAGGGATAAAAGAACCAGCTATTAAATACCTCAACTAATGGATTACAATTTCTAAACCATATCTCGTAAATCCAAATAAAAGATCAATAAAATAAATGTTATTATCATCAATAATCAATGATGATAATAAAGAACATACTAATTTCTAATAAAACGAGGCAGACAGGCAATACATGTATATTACAAGGTAACTCTATATTATTATTGTATGGTGAATGAGTAAGGTCTATTGCATTCTATGTGTTAGAAGAAACGTGTACAGTATATTACTATAAAGCATACAAGAGCTACAAACAACTACTATAGTACAAGTTGTATTAGTATATATAGAATGAGGTAACCATATGTGAATTTAGGTATGGGGTTTTATGTGAGTACTTTTTTAATATAATTTTATATTGCCTTAGCTTGGCTCACTATATATATATATACTCTTGATGCATATTTGCCTTATTAAACTAACAAATCATAAATAAAGTAATGGTAGTTTTTAGTATACGAGGTGGTACGTATACATCAAATATTCTTGCATGTACAGAAATTAGAAAATATTTTTGAAGTATTTATCGAACAATATAAACTAGTTAAGCCATACAGTTAACTAATTTAAGTCTAACAAATTTGTATTTATTTGTAGTTGACCCACTGATTGATAGAAGTTCATCATAAGTAGTTCAAAATTCATTGAAAAGATGCCTAGATAAAACTGTGCTATTTATACGTGGGTAGTTGTATAATTCAATGAGCTAATAATAGGGGCCCAAAATATCATAAAATAATCAAATGTCAAATAATCCTATTAGTCAGAAGAGAAACGATTCCTGGTATGCAAAAACTTTCGAATACAAAAAAATC
>JAEMTY010000522.1:0-15276 GCA_020423425.1 Chrysopa pallens | reverse complement strand
CATTAAAGTGCTCGTAATTCATAGTGGAGAAAAACTATTTTATTGTGATATTTATAATAAAACATTTACTCAAAAATGGGAATTTAGTTAACATAAACGAATACATAGTGGAGAAAAACCATGGTCCTGTGATATTTTTAATAAAACATTTAATTATAGAACTAATTTAGTTCAACATAAGCGAATTCATAGTGAAGGAAAATCATTTTCTTTTGATATATTTGTATCAAAATTTTGCTCATCAACGTGATTTAGTCCGACCTAAACAAATACATTGTGGAGATAAAAACTATTTTATTGTGATATTTATAATAAAACATTTACTTAAAAATGGGAATTTAGTTTAACATAAACGAATACTTAGTGGAGAAAAACCATGGTCCTGTGATATTTTTAATAAAACACTTTAATTATAGAACTAATTTAGTTCAACATAAACGAATTCATAGTGAAGGAAAATCATTTTCTTTTGATATATTTGTATCAAAATTTTGCTCATCAACGTGATTTAGTCCGACCTAAACAAATACATTGTGGAGATAAAAACTATTTTATTGTGATATTTATAATAAAACATTTACTTAAAAATGGGAATTTAGTTTAACATAAACGAATACTTAGTGGAGAAAAACCATGGTCCTGTGATATTTTTAATAAAACACTTTAATTATAGAACTAATTTAGTTCAACATAAACGAATTCATAGTGAAGGAAAATCATTTTCTTTTGATATATTTGTATCAAAATTTTGCTCATCAACGTGATTTAGTCCGACCTAAACAAATACATTGTGGAGATAAAAACTATTTTATTGTGATATTTATAATAAAACATTTACTTAAAAATGGGAATTTAGTTTAACATAAACGAATACTTAGTGGAGAAAAACCATGGTCCTGTGATATTTTTAATAAAACACTTTAATTATAGAACTAATTTAGTTCAACATAAACGAATTCATAGTGAAGGAAAATCATTTTCTTTTGATATATTTGTATCAAAATTTTGCTCATCAACGTGATTTAGTCCGACCTAAACAAATACATTGTGGAGATAAAAACTATTTTGTTGTGATATTTGTAGTAAAGCATTTACTAACCAATGGTTATATGGATTATCATCAAAGAATTCAATTCATCTTTAATAATACTTAATGTTTCTCTATTCCTATTTATCTACTGGTACAATTTTTTGTCCCCCTTGGAATCTCCCTAAAAACCCATTGTTATTATTAGAGGTCCGTTAAAACATAAGTACAACAACTATTCTCTTCTAATATATTTTGAATATATCAAATCAAACTCTCACATACAGCCACAACGGTAGACATATTTATATTTTATACAAACTAAAGTCAATAGTTTGAAATGAGCATCTATTTATGTTATTCGACAAATTATAAAACTCTAATTAATATTGCAGTCGTATATTTTCTGTCAGTTGTGTCTGCTGCTGGTTGAGTCTACATCAACGTGATCGTCCATTTCTTCGGTATGAAGAACATCAAAATTCAATTATATTTTTATAAAACAAGTTGAATATAAATATTTTACATTAATAGACAGGGGTCGACAATCTTTTTTGGCCGTGGGTCAAAATCAACCAAAATGGGAGTATTAAAGAGACGTTTGGGTCAGAGATATTTACATAGTTGAATAAACTTTATTTATAAACTTTCTCTACGATATCAATGGCTTCCCTGATGTTGAACTTGTGACGTCAATTTAGTCAAGTCGGGTTTATAGTTAGTCGTATTAAGTCGAATACAAGCATCTGATTTTTCAATAGTGAACCTGCTCCTGTTTTTGCTTTAAATAAATTTCATTAGTGAAAAAATTTGCTCACATTTATAGGTGGACCCGAATGTGGACAAAATGGCAAAGCCAATTTTTTTAAATGATGAAAACCTCATAGGAAGTGATGTCCGACATGTTGATATCATGAGAAAATGATTATCTTCTGTATTTTCCAAATCGTTCCGCAATTTCTTGTATTTATCGGCCCATAATGTTGAATTTTTAAAATCAATCATGTCTTGTCAATTCTTAGATATACCATATTAATGCACCAATTAAGTTACGATACTTAATTCATTTTCAATGTTTTCTCTAGGTTCCAATTTTAAGTTGATTTCCATCGGTGTTTATAAACTTTTCCGTCTTTTATTTGATATTTTTTGGCTAAATATTTCTATATATTTCGATCACTTTACAACTTCTTTTCACGAGGATAATACTTCATTTCGATTACTATTTTTACCAACTTTGATTAAAAATCATAGTGGGTACTTTTACCATCCAAATTTTTAGCAAAAACATTTTGCGTAATCATTTCTAACTAGTGGAAAAATATATATATATATTTTTTTTGTAATATTTATTTCCCTGTTTTCTTGCAATGGGATATGCGTGCACCATCTGGAGACCATTTATTTTTTATAAGTTTCAACATGCCGCCATTGTGTATGGTCGAAATCATCAGAACGTCTATTTTAATGCATCGTTTTATTACATTCAAATTAATTTTGTGGAAAATTGCGGTTTCTTCTGACTTCAGTAGGATGATATTTTCTATTTTTTTTTCTAGGTGTCGAAAGTATCCTTTTTTTTTTCATGTAATATTTCACATGATGCCGGGAATATATAAAAATTATCCATCACCAAGCAGTAGCTTACATTGAAAAACGGTTTTTCTAAAGTTAAAACCACTTACGTCGTCATAGGATGATTATTTAAATCCGTGTCATATTTTGTATCTTTACTCGTGTAATTTAAAAATACACGATATATTTTGTACATGGGTGCTTCTACGATACGAGGTTTTTAAGTACCAGAAAACACGCACTGCCAAGGAGAAAAGTTGGAGTTTTTTCATGAAACTACATGGGTGGAAATGATGAACCAAAAAAGCATACGTTTTATAAAAGTTTAATATTGCAATACTTGTGGGTATACAATATTTTTTGTTTTTCCTTTGTTTGTGTAGATTTCTGGTTTACAAACACGGGCAGTGGCGGATTTATAGATTTGTCGCCCGTAGGCTATTCAATTTTTGCGGCCTCTAAATTTTGATATCTTAGTCCACAATCATATCAATTTTCTATCAATAAATTTCCAACTTTATAATTTGTGCTTCATCATCCTCGTTACATCAACTTTTCTCATATAGTTATTATTATTGAGAAATATGCTACCGTGTTAGATACTTGATTATTTTTACAGCAAAGAATTATCAAAAAACATTATTTTAAGGAAAAAATATCTCAATCGTATACCACTTTTCAAGTAAGGTAAGGTATGTCTTAAAACTATACAATACTTACATAATATGAATTAAGCTTCCGTAAAAAACATACATTTGGCGAACGTTGATTAACATTTATTATTACAATCACAGTTTAAAAACAATACAATAAATATCTTTTCTTAATTATTTGTTAGCATTATAATTTAAGTTAAATTATAAAAGCATTACAATACTTTTTTGCGAGACTTTGAATTCGCAAAATCATTTATTATATCGTCGTACGAAATCTTGTTCATTAGCTCTGACTCTATGCACAAGCGAGCTAAAGCGTTTAGCTTTTCTTGACTTAAAGTCGATCGTAGGTAGTTCTTTACTCTCTTCAAGCAAGAGAAGCTTCTTTTACCTGAACAATTTGCCGCTGGTGTACAAAGAGCCATACGAAGTGCTATATCCAAGTTTGGATAAATGTTTCCTAGATTCTGTTCTTGCAGGAATGAAGACAGACTTATTAATGATCCAGAAATTGGTTTTATTGAAATTCTTTCAGACGAAAGGTAGCTTTGAAAGTGTAGTAATTCCTGAACTAAATCTGTTTCTAAATCATTAGGATACATTTTTTGTAAAAAACTGGCTTTTTCTGTCAGAACTGATGGTAACAACTCATTCATTTTGTTAAGAAATGAAAATTTTTCGTTAAATCCTTGATAAGCCTCTTGCCGTTTTGCTAACTCGGATATGAGTCTATCTATGACAACGAGAAACGTATTAACCCTGAAGTAATCACTCGCAGCTATTCCAATATCTTCATCTGGTGTCTCATCAAATCTTTTTTTCTTTTTGGTTGTCTTTTTTTCATCTCTCTTGTATATTCTTTCGATACACTTAACTCGATTGCCTTTTCTTCGAAGTACTTGAAATTCTCTCGTTCAGCTATGAAAAACTTACGAAGTGATTCGTAAAGATCAGCAACGGTAATCAAATCTATGTTAGAAGTCTGAATTTGAACATTCACTTTGTTTATTCTCTCCAAAAAAACATCCCTTCAAAAAAACATTCTTTTAAACTTTTACATGCATCCTCTCTAGCTGACCAACGTGTCAGATTTACCCTTTTAACACTTTTTCCTTTTCCGATTTCAGTCATTAACTTTTGCCAGCGTTGTGTGGAGTTCACAAAAAAAACGTAGATTTCCTATAGCAACATGAAAAAGCGACATGCTTCTGTAGACGATTCAGCAGCCGCAGTTGCCACTAAATTCAATGAATGGGCAGAACATGGCACAAAAAAAGCGAAAGGGGCTTGGTCACGAATTTTCGCTTGCAATTATTGTACATGCCAGACATATTCGCGGCATTATCATATGATTGTCCTCGGCAGTCTTCAATATTTATACCCAGTGTTTCGAGTTCGGAAGTAATGGCAGAAAACATTTCTTCTGCTTTATGTCCCACTAACGGCAAAAACTTGAGAAATCTTTCACAGGGTTTACCTGAATCTAAAACGTATCTAATGACAAGCGTAAGTTGGTCTATATGGGCTATATCTGGTGTTGAATCAATGATGAGGGAAAAATATTTCGCCTTTTTTATCTTATCTCTAATCTGTTTCAAGACTTTATCACCCATTAAGAGAATGAACTCATCGCAAATGGTCTTTGATAAGTAACTGGTACTTCCTGATCCTTGATTGCCAAATCGTTCAATATGACGAGCTAAAAAAGGATCAAATTCTGCTAATAGTTCTAAAACCATACAATAATTTCCATTATGTGGATCTCCGAACTTTTCATTTTTTCCTCTAAAAGAAAGACCTCTTGAACACAGTCGCTTCACAACGGCTACAACTCTCATCAGAACAATTCTCCAGTAAGTAATTTCTTCATCAATCTGGATCTGTAGTAGATTATCGAGTCGGCCATCAATTTTATTCCTATCTCTCAAACTGAGGATACTAGATTTATGACGTGCAGAATTTTCATGTTGAGCTACTCGATGTTATGCATTTTACAAGTCATTGAATCCTCCGTTCTCAAAATGAGTTCTACACTCCAATGGACCAAATGCCAAACAGGGTCCACAATACACAGATTTTTTACTTTCAGAATAAACTAGCCAATTTCTGTCTTTCACTTCATTATTTCTCATTTTTCTTTGGAAAATACTAACTGGCAGAAAACGACGCTGATCAGAATATATTCTTTCACTTTTAGAGATGTCACAAGATTTGTTTTGATCGAAACCATACCTTGCGATAACTTCCCGCAAGTTATCGTTAATTTCCCACAGCGCTGGATCTTTGTTTAGACTTGTGGTTGATTGTATTTCCACGTTACTTGTACTTGACGTCTGATTCTGAGACATATCTTCAATTGTGAGGCTTATAGATGATTCCTCTTTTGCCTCTTTATCAAAAACATGAAGATCTGTTTTTTCAAAATCAGAATGTTTAATGGGCAACGGTTGTTCTGGAACAGAAGAGTATATATCGGTCACATCTTTTTTAGATTGTGTTGTATCAAGACATATATTTGAAGCTTCCGGGCTCAAAACACTGCTTTTACTTTCAGTTTTAAAAAAACTGTCAATTTTTACTGCCTGTCGAATGATTTCTTTTTGCTCTTCTGTTTTAATTTTTGCTCTTTTCTTGTACTCAGCTTCACTAAGTCGGTTTCGTCCATCACTCATTCTAATAATTTTTGCTTGAAAAACTGAAACAAAACAATATTAAATTAAAAGTTTTACACGCTTTGCTTATCAAGTTAAATAAATTTTTTTGTTACGAATGAGTCATCGTAATCACTCGAATTATTTATTCAATATAAATTTTTATTGTACTCACCAGAGATTTTATAGTATAAAATTATTCATACAATCCACGAAACACTTCAAGAAATTATAGTACACAACTAGAAATATGGGTTCCCTTAAATATTAGTATTAATAAAGTGTTAGAAATTGCAGGGCGATGTTGAAATATTTATTAATTATCACTGTATATGTGAATATTTCGATTTTTGTTAAATATTTTAATTTCTCTCGAATTTTCAAAATTTGTATTATGTGTGTGTATAATAATTTTTTTTTAAAATTTGTAAATCGAAATAAAAAATTTATGAACTAAATTTGCCGCCCTAGGCTCCAGCCAACTTAGCCTGCTGGTAAATCCGCCACTGAACACGGGAACACGCAACATACCATCTAAATCTTAACCACAAATTTCTAAAGATTGACCTTGCACTTTATTGATAGTGAGTGCGAACGCCAATCGAATTGGAAATTGCAATCTTTTAAATTGAAATGGTGTATCGGTCGAAATCATGGAAATTCAAATAATGATTATATCTTCACCTCTTCACCTAAGTTAAAATCGTTGCTTCCACTATGTTGTTCATTAATTTTTTATCTGCCAGTCGCGTGCCGTTGCAGATTTTTGGCTGATTAATATTCCGCAACATGATAATTGTCACACCTATTTTTAATTTTAAGTGAATTTAAAAATTCTGTTGGATAATTAACTACTTCATCTGCTTCCGCAACGGTGTCTATCGACTTATATCTATATTCCTCACTTTGAATGCTGGATTGAATGACATTATTGAGTTGATTAACATCTTTATTCTTCTCAGCAAGGATAGCTCGTTCACTGAGCCAATCGTGCGTGATTCCTATAATTAATTTGCATATTAGGATATAGTTTTCCAATCAGATCCTCTTTCGACGTTACCAAATTACAAAAATTATCAGGAAATATTTGTTTTGACGTCAGCTGTCCGTTTCCAATGTCCAGTATCTGTCGTGAGAATATCTCGGCTGATTGATCGTTTTGTAACTGAACTCGCATATTCGTAGTCAACTGCAATGTACGTATGTGTCGCCACAATGTTGAATACTTCAAACAAGCATTTATTTCGTCCGCTGGTGTCGACTATGTAGGAGATGAAGGGTAGCAAGCGGTCAATATAATTGCGAATAATGCGCGAATTTGGTTTGGATGTGTAGTGTTGCACGCGTCATTAATAGATATATCCCACTGTTAGTCGTTTTCCAATAAATTTAGAGCTTAACACGCACTGCGAAAAGTAGCATGTGTAGTAGCATGTGTGACGCCGTCAACAATTTTCAATTCCTGGAAAGATTTAGGACCATACACATACACATTCACCAACAGCATGCGAAGGAAGAAACATTCACCTTGATTAGGATGCACTGTATAAAGTCTACCAATTGTATTTTCTCTGAAAATGCCAGGATGACCGTCGCCTGGCTCCGCTCGTCTGCGTCGTACGAATTCTTTTTTAGTTACATTCCACGTGTAATAAGAGGGCACTTCTGAATACATCAATGTTCTGGCGAAAGCGTCTTCCTGACATAAGGTGAAAAAAGCAGTCAGAGTTGTTCCAGGTGGATTAAGGGCTCTTTGTTGCGCATTTGCATCTGTAAAGTAAAATTATTAGCTTGAGATAAATTAAAATGTGGTATTTCATTTGATTACAAGAATGTACTTAATTTAGCTTTGACAATTACTCAATTTTCAGAGTGAAATGTAATTCTAAAATTAAATCTGTAATTTAGTTATTGAACATATTTTCACCTCAGTCAAGGTTTCATCTGAGTGTCTCATTATTGGTGCAGTTGATCTGTCTGCAGACTAATTATCGATTAACCTCTATTATAGTCATTTATAAGATGGTGAAGATCTTCATGTGGCACCTGATGATTAATACTTCTTGGTGATTACTTATTATAATTGGTCTCTTTCTACAATTGCCATTAACTATGTCATAAATTATTTTTGGATGTTCAGTAGTATATGCTTTAAACATACACCCCGTGTATAGCTTCATGGTTCTAAGCCCAAATACCTTATCCTCATTTTCAACTATATATGTAATAATATTATTATTATTAGAATCTTTATTATTATATTTAGACGCAGGGCCTTCATACAAAACTATATGTTTTCTATGATCACATCTGGTAATTGGATCTAGATGTATCAGCAGAAGCTGTATAATCAACCAGTATTATATTCACTGTAGCCTGTACAACTACATCTTCCCATGACCCATAATTATCACTGTAACTAGCACCTATGCAATGTGCATCGTATGTAATAGAACCTGCTATTATTATAGATCTAGACACATATCAATTAGCTTCTAAATTATCAATGATTGTATTTCCTACTCTGAGACTTCTATGATTATGTATACATGATTCTGTTGTCATTGGAAGCTAATATTCCATAATACAGGGTGGTGCAGAGAGAACGCATGTTTTTCAATATTGAATTACTGGGACACAATGGGTTGAAAATAATAAAAACAAGTATTAAATGATAGGATTTTTAATGCCGTTTTTGAAATTACATAGCATATTTAGGTTTGGAAAATAATTTCTTTGAGATGACGTCCTTCTTGCTGGATACAAATGTGGATCCTCTTCTGAAAATTACGAACGGCTCTCTCCAACATTTCATTCGGAACGGCTTCAATTTCCTGACGAATGGAATTCTTAAGGTCTTCGAGTGTGCGAGGCTTGTTGATGTACACTTTTGATTTTAAATATCCCCACAAAAAGAAGTCACATCGACAGGTCGGGTGAGCGAGGGGGCCAGTGAACATCGCCAAATCTCGAAATCACATGTCCTGGAAACATCTGTCGAACCACTGCCATGGACGCTCTCGCCGCGTGAGCTGTGGCACCATCCTGCTGAAACCAAATGTCTCTCATGTTCACTTGACGCCTTTCAAGTTCTGGACGAAGGAAGTTGTTTAACATTTCAACGTAGCGAGCTGATGTAACAGTAACTGCAATCCCTTCTTCAAAAAAATAGGGTCCAACAATCCCCAACTTTGAAATGCAGCACCACACTGTTACCTTTAAACTGTGCAGAGGTCGTTGGTGTAACTGTTGTGGGTTCTCAGATGCCCAATACTGACAGTTTTGAACATTGACGTAACCGTCCAGATGAAAATGTGCTTCATCACTCATGAAGACTATAACATCGGGATCTTCCGTAAACGTTTCATCCATTATGCGACAAAACTCTCTGCGCTGGACAAAATCCCCTTCGTTAAGCTGCCGGACGATCATTATTTTGTACGGATGGAACTTGAGGTCATCATGTAAAATGCGGTGAAGCGAACGACGTGACATACCCATCGCTACAGCATGTCGTCTAGTCGATCGTCTAGGACTAGCAATAATTGCCGTTATGACTCGGTCTACATTTTCCGATGTACGAACTGAACGAGGAAGACCAGGTGGTTTCTTTTTCATCACAGAACCAGTACTTCTAAACGCTGCAACCCATCGGAGTACGGTATTTCGATCAGGCACTGCACCATGACGTCCAACTCTAAAATATTGACGAAAAATACGTTGCACTGTGACTACAGAATCATTGTTTCTAAAAAACTGCTCTACAACGAACACACGATGTTGTACGCTCCAACGCTCCATGGCGACTGAAACGGCATTGCATGGGCTGTCTGCTAACATTCGATCAATGTCAATACCCCCTCCCGTCGCCGCGTACTAGCGGTTCTAAAAACATGCGTTTCCTCTGCACCACCTGCACTATCACGTACATCTGAGCTATGACTATGCATACCACAGTGAGTGATTCGTCTCAGAATTTTAACTTTACATTGATATACATATAATGGGTAATGCGACTTACCTCATGGTAAGATGATAATGATTTGTCTCGTACACCTTAGACCGAATATCTTCTGTAACAATTATTGCTGCTGCCTTTATAATACGCTTACGTTCTTCTAATTTGTTGTCACTTCTTTCATTGTACCAGGCATCCGTTAATAACTTAAACCCTGTACTGCGAAAACAAACCACAGGCGACTTATTGGCAGTGACAGCAATTAAAATATCATCACCATATTTTTTAAGCAGTTGTGCTTTCACTGTTTTTATGTGTGGACGGTAATCACCTTCAATTTTTGTCATAAGTTCGTCCAGAGAAAACTGACATTCTTCGGAGTGTTCTTCGAGATATAAATAAATGTATTGCATCGCGGTATCAATCTCGCTTGCATACGGACCTCTTTTTTTTCTTTCTTCGATCGAGGGCGTTTGATACAATTTCTTCATACACGAATTGTGATATTGTGCATCGGCTGCGACTAAGTCAGTAACCTGCTCAAGGCGTTCAACTATTGCTTGTCCCCAATCATCGTTACGAGCCCGAGCAAGTTCTGAAATACTATTTTTCATCGACAATTTACGCATACTATAAACGATATTGCGGTCACATAAACGCGTCTGTTTTTGTTTAGATATGAATAGTTGTACTTGAGAAGTTGTACCATCACTTCCTCTACGCAAAGCTGCAGCGATTAACTTCTCATTATTATATCGTTTTCGACACGCATCGTGAACTACTATGGATTTTAATCTCACCAAAAGTTTGTAATTATTGTCTTTTCTTTTTATACTTGACTTACGAAAAGTTTCCAATCCTTTTTCCTTCACTTCAATAACTTCACTTTCTTGCAGTATATCACCACAAATAAAGCAGTTTACTTCATTAGAAGCCATTGCTCTGTAAATGCAAACGACACTGTTAAATGATAAACGTATACTGATGACTCAGACTAAATATTTCTATTGAGCTCAGCTGGGGCCAGATGTTTCTTAGAAGGGAAAGAAGGGGGCCTGACACAAAGGGGACGCATTCCGTTATACCTGCGGAGACATAACAGACTAGCTAGACAGGTAGACTAGTAGTTAGGTCATTCTATGGAACAATATTTAACCTTCGTATAATTTTTATAATTTACAAATCACAATATGAACAGTTTAAAGTAAATATTACACGTTGGCGTGGATGCATAATGGTTTACGGCGCTCCTACGCCGAAACTATTGATTTTAGGAAAGAAAAGGTTAAGACATAAATTGTAGGAAATTTTCTCTACTTTTATTTTGTATAAATATGTTTTTCCTGTAAAATGCGCCAGAAAGGAGTTATTATCAAAAAACTGCTTTTCGGCCCCATTTTTTCTATATGGCGGCGCGAGCGGCAGCCATACGAGGTGGCAAAGTTGAAATTTGGCAAGAGCATCCCAAAATCTATAAAATTGCCAAATTTCAAAACTCCCGGAAAACTTTCCAGGTAAAAATACTAAATGACTGTACTATAAAGGTTATGTGAAAAAAAGTTGCACTATATGATTCTTGATTTTACAGAAACATATCGAAACATAATATTTGTGAGTGATAATGAATTATAATAATAATTAAAGTATTTGGATTAAGTTACATATAATTAATAATAATGGTTAGTAAGTATAAACAAAAATTATAAAAGTGAAATATTAATCTAAATGTAAATATAATTGTTTATAGTTAGTATATTTGAATAACGCTGGTTGATTCTAGAAGTCTCTTTATTGCGTCGTGAATGATGGTAAGTCCAAAGGTTGTGTCGTAACTCCTCCCGCCTAAGGCTGAGGCAACGGCCAAAAGCTTTCCATTTTATCATCAAGCCTGATCATTTTGTCTATGCTTTGATTGGTTTTCTCAACAAAGTCGTTCGGTTGGTTTTGATAATAGTCTAATATTTCGTGATTTAGTATCTCAGTTTTCAATGGTTGTTCGACGAAAAAGGTTAAAGTTTTATTAGTCAGATTAAATACCGGTACGGTTGTATGCCAATTTTTTGCTTTGTAAACACCTTCAGGAATGAAGAATTGATTACCGATATAAGTATCTTTTAAAATTATATCTCCCTCTTGGAGATCAACGGGTATGTATGCGAAGGTTTTTGAATTGCTTTTGATCTCAAATTTTTTTGATATATAGTTTGGTTTGGAAAATATTTTAATGATTGCACAAGATGTTTTCAATAGTTTTCTTGAGGCATCGATTTGAGCTTCAATTTTCTTTAAAATGTCTATTCCCAATAACCCGTCAAAATAGTGGAATTTAAACACTAAGAACTCGAATTCTACATCTGGGTTGTTGAATTCAATAAACGAGGGTAGTCTAATCCTTTTGTCTAATCTGTGTAGAGTAAGGACAGACTTGATTTGTATAGGGGGATCTAATTTTATGCAATCTTTTGGGTTGATAAATTCTGGGTTAATAAATGAATGGGATAAGCCGGTATCAATTAAAAATTTTAAAGGTCGATTGAAAGGGGATGAGATATGGATATAGGGTAATGTAATGCCATGTGAATGTGATTCTACGTAACCGATTGGTTCGGGGAGTTGGGTTGAAAATCCGAGAGATCAAGGAGTTCGAATGAATCAATGCCATCATTACCACAGCAATCACTCGGTTCTGACTCGTCTAAATTGCGGAATTGTGATGGGTCTGCGTCGTAATAGCCGTCTAGTTCCTCAAATTGTTGTTTTTCTTCTATGTTAAATAACGACGGTTTAGTTTGGTTAAAGAAGTTTCTCGGTGTTCCTGAATGTTGGGGATTACTATTGTTCCTCAGATTTATGCTACTACCCAAGTCCATTGGTGTGGGGGTTGGTAATTTTTTTTGAGGTGTTGGTTGGAAGGGACGTTGAAATTGATTGGTAGTTTGTTGGAACTGTTGTATTGGGCGTTGGAATGAGTTAGGTTGAGTGGATCGAAACTGATTCTGTTGTTGCATTTGGTTATTTGGATGTCTCGATGTTTGTGGTTGTTGGAGATACAACGGGGGAAATGTTTTCGGGACATTAGAATTTGAATTTGGTTTTGGTTTGAATGACGGTATATTAGATGTGTGTGGTTTGTCTTGTTTTATAATATTTGAGTTTCGCGCGTAGTATATATTTGGTTCGATTAGACAAAAATCGAAACCTTCTTTCAGGGATTGTGGATTTCTCGCGCGGATGACAGAGCCCATTGGTTCTCTCAATCCTGTTAAGAATACATTGAGACACATATCACCGTATAGTTTTATTTTTGCTGCGATTATAGCATCTTGAGTTTCATTAATTTTTACATGGTTTGTCATAGCAGAGTACAATTCTATTATGGCACTGTAATACTGTTCAATGCTAGTATTTCCTTGTTTCAAATAGTGTAAGTCTCTGATGAGGCTTGTTTCGTTTCTCTTATCTGAGTAATGAGTTATTAGATTTTCTTTAATGACATCCCAATCGATAGCAGTGCCGTACATGTCCAAGACTTCATTTGCGGATCCTATTATTTTATTTCGAATGGCTCGTAACCATAATTTTCCTTGGGGTTTTATTTTAATGTCGGAAATGAGTGAGATAATTTCTTCGACATTTGCGATAAAGTCATGCAAAAGTCTCGAGTTACCATTAAATTCGGGTAATTCTTTAATGGCATCTGGGATCTTCAGATGATCTAAATAGGTTGCTGTTGCAGGCATTTCTTTTGTTTGTTTGACTTGAGATTCAATAGATTCAACAATATTAGTAATATTACTCAAACTTGTATTCTCCAAATTTGAGTTATTGGGTTCAGACTCACTGTCAGTATGTTCTGTACTACCGTGAGGAGCTACTCTTTGATAGGGATTAAATTTAGCTATTTGTAACTTTAGTCTGTCTTTAGACATAAGGATAAGTAGTCAGGAAGATGGTATAGTATTTCGTCTACTTACATGTACCAGAAGAGACTGAATACCATTGTGTAGGTCCGTTGTCCAAAGGATAAAAATCCACCAATACTTCCAGTAATTGTGAACAGGTACCAGTAGGTGGTCGGGAAAGCCTCGTTTCTTTAGTATGCTTCTAAAGCTGAAGATCTTGCCTTGATATGCAGCCAAACCAATTTCTTCACGACTTTGACCACGGAATACCAACTGATAGTCCTACCGACTGCGCCAATTATGGTTTTCTTTTTACGATTGAGTGTTTAAAAACCAACTTTATTGTTTAGAAGATATAATATGTTTTACAATTATTAAATATGCTTATGCTGTGATTACAATATATAAGCTTAATTACTTGTTACAATATAACTAACTTGCCGAAGCAATGTCCTATCTAGAATAAGCTACTTGCGTTATGTTTCGGTCGCTATTTATATGATTTAGAGAATGATTGTATGTGTTTTTGGTCACGTAGACACTTATCAATAGTGACAGAAACATTAAGCAGAATATAAAAACTTATATTTTAAATGTAAACAAAACACCTGAAAATTGATATTTTATAATTAATTAGTTTGATTAATAAATGTAATATAATAAGTATAAACAATAATTGTAATAATATATTTGTTATGATGTTTGGGTGGTCCTTTATTACGCAGTTATGAGTGATGAGTCCAAAGGTCGTATCATTACTATATATATACTAGCATACTCTCTTCATATTACATCTAGCTATGCCGCCAACCATTTTGTTAAAATCGAACTACTAGGTATCCCACTTTATTCTAGTGATAGATTAATTGAATGGTTCCAACGATTTTTCTCGAACTTCACATCAAATAGTTTTTGTTATTTCTGTAATGTCTGTATTAAAGGTCTCTATCAGAAACATAACCCACCTTAAGCCGTATCTTTGCTATGTGGTTTTACTATCTATCTGAACAACATGAAACGTACTAATAAAGTTGATCAATAGTGTAATAAAATAAATACAAGTAAGTGAACAACATTGACTATTTTATTTATTTATAATATATGATAATTGACCTAGCTGACCCGGCAAACGTTGTTTTGCCATATAAATAATTTCCTAGTAATTTCTAGTGTAGACAAAAAATAGCTTACTTATTGTAAGTATGTATGTATGTTAGAATGTGTATATTGTATGTATGTAAGAATGTGGTATATGCGTGAAATAAGCATGAAGCGCTGTGAACGATGAGGGAATATAAAAATAACAAAAGGCAAACATTATTTTTAAGGTATTATAATTTATTTCTTAAAATTATATATCATTAATAATTAAACAATTACGACAGTAACACTATTAAACAATATCAATCTCTTAATGCTATAGCGTGAACAATATTTTTTGTTAGTCCATCCTTAGCTAACACAAACAAACTGGATGGTTTACCCACTCGAGAGCATGCCACGTATA
>JAEMTY010000521.1:0-15555 GCA_020423425.1 Chrysopa pallens | reverse complement strand
TTCCTCGTATTCTTTAAATCAAGTTTAAAGTTTGTTTGCTGGTTCAATTCGATTCTGTCCGTAGGGTAGAGTATACAGATTGTTTGGGTCGATCTCGTATGTGTCTACGTAAAGATTTACCGTTTGTTAAATCCAAGGATCAAAAATTGAGTACATTTTTACCAGCAGAAAAACAACAACAACAAAATATTCGTATCACCACAGAAATGGATGAATTTAATGAACGACGTGAACAGATGCGCCAACAATGGGAGGCCCAAGAACGTGACTTAATGAATAAGGATAATATTCATTATCAGGATGTTTTGTTTGATGGTACGTAAGATTGATCGATTTTCTATTGATCGTCAAACAGGGGGGGTGAATAATAATCCTTACGTCATACACTTATGTAATAATTTTCAGAGGCACGGTCCCATGGTGTAGGCTACTTTAATTTTTCACATAACGAAGAGGAACGTATTAAACAACAGGAAGAATTACAAAAATTACGACAAGACACAAAAAGCAAACAACAAGAAATGCAAGAATTGAAACAGAAACGTGATGCTGAGAAAGCTGCACGAATTCGTGCTGTAAAGAATCGACAACGAGCACGATTAGGATTGCCTCCATTAGAAGAAGAAGGTACGAATTATTGTTGTGACGTTCATAAAAAATCACTGTTTTATTTACAATTTTGTTTTAGATCCAGAACCGAAATCGATACCAATTATAATCGAACAAACAACAACAGCCGAAGAGAAAACTGCCGAAGAAAAAGCCAACGAAAAGGTATTAGAAACGGTACGGAATCAACATATACGACCGTGGGATATCGGTAAAAAAGATTTACAACATGAACCGAAAAGTCAACAAGAATGGATTCAGGATAAACGTAAGGAACGTCCAAAGGAATTTGCTCCACCTTCTACATATACTCATCATCATTCACGAAGAAGAAGACGTCAATCTGACGAAGGCGACGATAAAATTGATAATTCCAGATTATCTTCGGAAGATGAGAAAGACGAAACCGAAGAATCGAAATCAGAAAAATCATCAAGTAATTATCAAAGATATGCACAACGATTATCTCCAAGTATACTCGAAGAAGATAGAAATCCTTTACGTTTTACAACGAAAAAAGCTTCGAAAAGTACATGGAGAAATTTTTATCCAGACGCAAGCGAAGAAACTCCTGTAAATCCTTATAAAAAAGTTTACAATCCAGTAACATCGAATTTTACACCAACACCAATTGTAAATAAAGTTGAGGAGTCGTCTGTTTTATACGATCCATTTGAAGCAGATCACGCTGAAGATGATGATGATATGCGTGGTGCGGCGGACACAGACAGACATAAAAATTATGCAGAAATTCCTCCACCCGCAACAATGGAATACTATGGATCAACGAATTCATCGAAAATGGTTGTAACGGCTTCATCATCTGGTCTGGATCATTTGAAGAAGAAACCACTTGGTGAAATTCAAGCATCAATCGAAGCTGGTTTAAAATTTTTACGCAAACAATCGGACGAACGTAAACATGCGCAAACTGAACATGTTGGATTCTTTGATTAATTTCATTTACATCATCTGGTAGAGATGACTCAGTTCTCAGAGGGGGGGGGGTGAATCAGACAGACTCCAAGAAACTCACAGAATGAAATGTTAAGAGACTCTATGTATTTTATTGTATTAACAAATTGTTTATATTTTAATATAAATTAAATAAATATCAAATTGTTTTCAAAACGATTGTTAGAAGCACACTATTTTTATTTAAAATTTTTCTTGCAAAAATAACAATTATCCAAATATTTGGAAGTTTGGTACAAAGTACAATATGGATCGATATAAAAACGGATCCGAAAAGAAATATCGGAGTTATGTTAAATAATCTTTCGTTAACGATATCTTTCCAACCAATCAACCGATTTTAATCGAAATGGCGGCGATCGACGTGGTTTATGAAAATTAAGTCTTTTTAAAGTTGATCGATAGAGCCGTTTAAAAGTTATTTCAAGAAAACCACATTAAAAAAAAATTCTTTTCTAATTTTTTTGAGATTTCTCAAAATCTACCAGTTCGAATCGTACCTAATTGTATTCAAAATCAAAGTTTGGTCAAGCCCTTTCGAATTTCATCAACTGGTCGAGCCGTTCAAAAGTTATAACCAGTTCACATAATTTCACCACACACACACACATACATACATACATACAGACATAGTGATAACCTTGCAGGGGTAGTCAGGGAAGCTTCCTGTAACCTTAAAACGTCTAAGATCTGATGAAAACTCGATTTTGCAAAACGAGATAGCACCAATAACTTGAAACACCATTAACTGATTTTTGTAAATCTTCCAGATTCCAGAAAGTTCCCATACATAGATACATACAGGTCAAAACACACAACCCTCCGTTTATAGTTTCGCTGTAGTCGGGTAAAGAAAAAAAAACTCAAAATAAAATGCTGAACAATCATAAAATTTTATATATTTCTAAGCATTACAAACAAATTTTATTAAAAAATAGTTTTTTTTATTTTTTTAAAATATATTTTAGAGTTTTGTAACTCGCCATGTTTTTTTAATTTTTTTTTTTTTTTTTTTATCAACAACAAAATTTTAACTTACTAGAGAATAAGAAAAACAATATAGCAGGTAAATCAAAATGAAAAGACACCGTTTTTTTTTTATGAACCTAAATCGTAACTAATTTTGAGGCCGTCGAAAATTAGAAAAAAAAATGTCTATTTTGACGGCGTTATAAAACCTTTATTTATGGGGCACGGCCTGGAGATACTTGAATGTTCAAAAACAGATCTACGAAAGCATTACTTTCGTTTATTATTAAAAGAAAACTCGGTCGGTATCTTAATTTTTCCGTAAATTATTTCGAGTTTCACCTAAATTTGATAACCGATTAATTATAGTAACGATTTAGGGTTCACAATAAATTCTTCAACTTCCCTGAAAAAGACTAACAATGAATTACAATAAAAATGATCAACTATGAAGTGGATACGTTTGGAGTCGGAGTCACAGCTTCTTTATCCTTCTTGTACTGTTCATTCATTTCTTTGTGCCAATCCATATTCATTTTTTGTACAGATTCACCACGTTCCGCTGCTTTTTTACCACTTATGGCCATTGCAATACAAGCTATTGCTGTGGCCGCCATCATATAATTGGCAATACGGATTCGAGCACGATTTCTTGCACGTTCCATAACATCCATACTGTATAATAAAACAAAATATTTATTAATATCGTTTTAATAACGAAATTATTATTTATGGATATCCGTGACGCCCACATTTGAGAGAAATAAGAAGTCAGAAATCGTAATCGTGCCACAAATGAAACATTTAAACGATCAAGTTGCAGCCTTTTCTGGGTAAAATGAACCTAAAGTCGTCCAAAAATAAGATGGAAATGAAGTTAAATCAGAAAATTTATTATAGATGAATTCAAAACTTTTGATGAACTTTTGATACTGATCTAAAAAATTTGAAAGTACAAGCTATCAAATGCGTCATTTTTCGCCAAAGCAATTTTTTAGTTTCTCAAATATCACTTTTTTGCGAATAAAAAATCGGAAAAATTTTTTTATAAAAGGAAAAAAAATTATTAAAACTTACGAAACCATATTTGGAACATCTTCAATTCGTTTATATTTTCCAGTCCAAACTAAGAATCGTCGTTCTAAATTATTTGGTTTATGTAACGATTTAGCAGCTATATGTGGATTACAAGATTGTTGTGCACTAGGAGTTGGTGTAGCACCAGATGTTGATGTTTCTGACAGTTTATCACAATATTTAGCACTTGTTGACAAGCCTTGTAATAAACTATTACCATTTGGTAAAAGTTTATTACGAATTATTGAGAATATATTCAACATAGTTTTTTCTATTAAACTATTTCAATTATATTGAATAAAATATTTGAATCAATTTTATTTCTAAATATAGAAATTAAAAACTAAACAACATTGAAATCAATTTTGAAAGAATTGTATTTATTTTATCTAGTTGCTCATTCAACTTATTACTAATTTAAATTGTTAATATGTTGATTTGACATTACTTTGTCAAAATTGGATTGTTGACTAAAGGGACAAAGCAATTGATAAATAAAGGAGGGGCTTGTTTCTTTTTTTTTTTTAATAATTGCTTTATTTAATGAACTATTTTCTGCATTTCATTTTTTTTTTATATTCTTCAACATTTATATAGATACAATAAAGTTTGTATCGGAAACTGACATCAAGTGGTTAAAAAAACATGTCGGAAAGTACCTTACACTTTTAAATGTTTAACCCATGTGATAGATAGTATAAGCCCTAAGTCATTAAAATGATATTAAATATACACAAATATATTATTTTGGAAATGTTACAGCACAAAACAAAAAAATATTCATGATACGCAACGGATTTTATCTGTTGGTCATTTAATTAAATGTGGAATACATCATTAAAAAAGTGATGAAAATGTGACTATCGGCGATGGTAACGTAGACTTTGGATTTTCTTTATCGTAGATAACAGAAACGCGTTTTTTACATCCTCGAATTATGCTTAAAATATTTTATGTTACCTATGATACGAATTTATAAAAAAAAAATCCATATGATTGTTGTATACAAACAAATTCAATATTTTTACTGACAGTACCACTACTGATGTACACTCACATTTCTATACACACTTACAATGTTATATGTTCCGCCATGTTTTTTATAATCGTTTCTATATTGCTCATTTTTAAAAGATTTTAAAAAAAATAATAATTTTGGTCGCCTGTTCGTAAAAAAAAAAACGCTTAAAATGAAATAATAAAAAAAATTTTATCATTATACTTGATGACGCCCATTAATTACTTCTGGAAAAATTTATTTTTCATTTATCATAATAGAAATATATATTTTTCGGAATATTTTAAAGAAAAAGAATTTGACTTAATTTTTTAAAGGATGTGTGGATAATGTTTTTAGCTTATTTAAAAAAATTACTTAACCCCCTATAAAATTTAACTGTGGATCCGCGCTTGACCACTTGTTTTTCAATGTATTTTATAATATCTACATAGGCATGTATTTATAATACGAACGTTTACGTTTCATTTAGCATGGAATTATTAAATTTACATACGTGACAATTAATAAATTTAATACCAGATGAATTATTATAAATACAAATGAAAATAAAAACAAAATATAATAACTAGGTATAATAAGAGTTATTAAAAAGTTGTATCGTGAAACAATTCACGTATTATATATTTAGAGGCATGCATGAGATGAGGCATGCACTGGTCGGTCAGTTAACTTGGAACACTTGAAAGCCCCCATTCTAGATTAGTGTTAGAATACCAGGTGCTACTGTACAGAAAACTGTTACATCTCAAAAATTACTATTTTTCTGAAAAGACATTTGAAGTATTCTCGCTTGAAAATTAATCTTAAGAAACGTATGTATATTTTCGAATACCTATAGCCAATTTTTGCTATGAGGATTATTATAGTGTCTTTTGTATGGTGTACACCAAATAACATTAAATTATTTATTTGGAAAAGTACTAAGTACATCCGTGTTTATTAAAATTTTCGTAGGTATAACGAAACTCGAAGTACCGGGTGTAAATTTACAAGGTTCATGTCACAGGTTTCCTAACCAAATACCGGATGCTCCAAATGGTCACAGCAACGCGTGACCGGATCTGCTAGTTTATGAAGGTAGCTTGGTAGCCGCAATTCGAAGAAAATAAAAAACTTTAAAAAATTTTTTTTTTTACTATCAAATACATGAAGCATTAATACGGCTTATAATTAAATAAATAAAATAATGTTATAATAAAATATTCTGTGACTATTACTCTAATACTGTCACTAGATAATAACCAACTTTAAATGATTTTCAAAACATAACCCGGAACTGTCAGCTTTATTTTTTATAAATAAATAAATTATTTCGTTAGAAAATAAATTTAATATTATAAAAGTAATTAATTAATTATTAAAGTTTGGAAAATGAATAAAGATGAGTTAGAAGATTGTTACAAGGAGCAAGATAACAGCAATATGAAAAATGTAAATATTAAAATTGAAAAAGTATTAAATACAGATTTATTTATTAAAGATGAAATATTTGATGACCATGTGGAAGATTAGAAAGTTAAGAGTGAACTAGTAGAAGATTGTAGCACTGGTGAAATGGATGGAATACTAAACAACAAGAGCAATATGAAAATTGAAGATACTCAGGAAAATCATATATATTTTATTTCAAATAATTATGAAAAAATTAAAATTGAAAAAGAATTAAACACTGAATTAATTATTAACGATGAAATATTTGATGAAACTGTTTTTAAATCACAGAAAATTCACAGTGAAAATAAATCATTTTTATGTGATATTTGTAGTAAGACATTTACTCAGAAATATACTTTAGTTATACATAAACGAATACATAGTGGAGAAAAAGCATTTTTATTTGACATTTGTAATAAAACATTTACTCAAAAAAGTGCTTTAGTTCAACATAAACGAACCCATAGTGGAGAAAAACCATTTTCATGTGACATTTGTTATAAGACATTTACTCAAAAAAGTAGTTTAGTTAAACATAAGCGAACACATAATGAAGAAAAACCATTTGAATGTGATGTTTGTAATAAAAGATTTAACTATAAAAATCATTTAGTTGAACATCAAAGAATTCATAGTGGAAAAAAACCATTTGCTTGTGATATTTGTAATAAAACATTTACTCAACAAATTCATTTAGTTCGACATCAAGGAATCCATAATAGAGAAAAATTATTTTCTTGTGATGTTTGTAATGAATCATTTACTTTTAAAAGTAATTTAATTGTACATAAACGAATTCATAATAAATTAAAATGATCATAATAAAATTTATTTTTTTTATTTGAATATTATTTACTCTACTAATTTTTTTGTAGATACAATGAAATGAAATTACTTTAGAATAATAAGATATCAGGCAACCGTTGTATGTTAATTTTTTTAATATTCCATTCATCAGCCCATACACCTATCATTTGTCTTCGTATACACAAGATCATTTCATATCCTGCTGGTGATTGAAAATTTAACGATCTTGCGACATTTTTTATATGAGAATGAATAAAAAAATTGTTTTTAAGTTATTGGCTTCTTAGGATGCTCAAATAGGTTCAATATTAAACATGAATCATTCAAAATATTGTAGTGAAAATAACATCCGGAGCTTCGTTCTGGTAGATTTCAAATCATTTTTTAACTAACAAGCGATTTATCATAAAAAAAAGTCGAAAATATTATTATAACACCGCCAAGATGTTATACCCACAAATATAGAATAAAGAAACACTAAAGAAGGATAAAATTTGTGAATCATATATATATATAGAGAGATACTCGTACATTTTTAATATCCGCCATTATGACTCCTGGTTAAGAACTATCATTTTCGACATGCTAACATGATGATATTAAGCGGTAATGCACGATTGAAAAATCTGTTGCTGATCGCTCATCGATGTAGGTGTGCATTTTTAATTACAGTGCTCACAGTGTATATCAGCACACACTCTGATTTGTTTGAAATTTAAATGGCTACCAAACCAGATGTTTGACATTTGGTTTGTTTGTTATGTCATAAAAAAAAAAAAATAAATTAATGAATAAATAAAAAAAAAAAAAACAATTTTGAATGTAATAATTAATAATACGATGATATTAAATAATGGTTGGCGTTAGCGTGAACAATACGCGTAGTGTTTCAATACAAGTGTTAGCTAGTGATTTAATTCCATTAACTAAATTGAAAAATTTAGATTTTAAAACACAATCGATGGAGACGACTCGATCACGATTACGTAGTATTGCATTTGTATGTGTTTTATTTGCATTATCTGGTATTGTTGGTTTTGGATACTTTTGTCCTGATAAGGTACAATTTGAATCTTTAGTAAGCCAAATTTATATATAAGTATAAATGGGGAACCGTATAAATAAGTGAATTTTTTAGGTATGTGCTTTGACAACGAGAGAATCGGTGAGAGAATTACCTTTAACATATCAATCATTGGTGGGACTCAGCTATGAAGATGTGCTGAATGATGATTTTACATTTGATATGGATTCGCATGATGTTATGGTGTTTTTACATATTCAAAAAACAGGTATTTATTATTGGGATTCATAATACAGTATGTGTGTTGGAAATTTTGTTGTTGTTGTTGTTAATTGGTAAATTAAAATCTGCGATCTGGTGAATTTTTTTAAAACGTTAATTAACTATTAATTACTAACACGGAGCAAATATACATTCTGACGGTACGGTACGGAACATTTCAAAAGCAATATTTTGATGTATACATATTTGTTTACATATTAATATTTGATAAAATACAAACTAATATTGTAGGTGGTACATCATTTGGTCGACATTTAGTTCATGATTTGGACTTAGAACGTCCATGCACGTGTCCAAGACGTCGAAAACGTTGCTATTGTTTTCGACCACATTCAAATCAAAATTGGTTATTTAGTCGTTATTCAACTGGCTGGAAATGTGGTTTACATGCCGATTGGACCGAATTAACTGGCTGTGTGGATCGGGCTTTAGACGAACATGAGGGCGAATCAGCTAAGCGACGTTATTTTTATATAACGTTATTACGGGATCCAGTTGCCAGGTAAATAATTACGAGAAGTCCTTGAATAATGGCATTTTTAGATTATTTATTAGTCAGGGAAAACCTGCAATACCAGAATTAGTTTGGGAATTTTGTAAATGTTTTTAACCAACTTTTTTTGAATTTCTTGACCATCGACATGAGTGCTCGACAATGCTCTCTTTCTTCGTCAATATCGTGGCGTTTTTCTTTTTCCTTTTACGATTACCAAATAAGCAGCTGTTGCTACTATTTGTAATGACATGTTGTACATTATCGACTCAGTCAAATTCCGCCTTTAGACTGTTTTACGAATATTTTGGAGTTAACTACTTCAGAATCGAATTTTAATCATAAAGCACAGCACCCGATATGAACACAAATATGAAGAGTCAAATATATTGATCGAATGACCTCGGTTTTTTGTGTGCACCTTTCATCGTGTGTGGGAAGTAGCTTAAGTAGTCATGATTTGGATCTGACACACAGTTTTTGGTTTTATTTATAATTTTTTTTTTTTTGGCAGATATTTATCAGAATTTCGTCATGTACAACGTGGTGCAACATGGCGTAATTCGCGACACTTTTGTAATGGACGTACAGCAACAATCGAAGAATTACCACCATGTTACAGTGGTGATACGTGGATTGGTGTACAATTGGATGAATTCATGGAATGTCCATCGAATCTGGCAGTTAATCGACAAACACGTATGTTAGCCGATCTGTCATTGGTCGGCTGTTACAATACCACATATATGTCACGTGCAGAACGTGATCGTGTCATGTTAGCAAGTGCAAAACGGAATCTAGCCACAGCGGCATATTTTGGTTTAACAGAATATCAAAAAATTTCCCAGTACGTGTTCGAGGAAACATTTAATTTACGATTTACCGTACCGTTTGATCAACATAATACAACCGTTTCAAGTATAACGATTAATAATTTATCCGCAAAACAGATACAGAAAATTCATGAATTGAATAATTTAGATATTGAATTGTATGAATTTGCTAAGAAATTACTATTTGAACGATTTAATCGTTTGAAACGACGCGATAACGATTTTCAATTACGTTTTACACATTTAGGTGAATTACCGAATCGAATTGGTGCAACACTCTTTAATTGGGATAATGTTATTGAAGATACATCATCTGGTGGGAGTACGGGCGACCAATAAATTCAGTTCAGGATTCGCTGGAAGAGAGGTGTTTATTGCGCAATCTATTCGCGTGTAAAATGTACTCGACACGTAGAATACGGGCGCCCATAGAAGATCATAAAACCAATTTTAGTGTATTCGGATCACTTAATATGTTAAGTACTTACTATTAGAGCCGAAGAAGTGAAACTTCGTAATGTGGAAATTTAACGCAACCTTGTTGGAAGTCGCATTACAAGTTTCACTTCAAAAAATAAATTTTTGTGAGTGCGATTTAAAAAAAAAAATTTTGCTTGGAGCTTTCCGTTTGGACTTCTTATGAACTTCTATGGGCGTCTGTATTTTTTGTCCAAACATTGATTGTGAGATGCAGGATCTGGATGGACTTGTGTAAAATATAGAGCATTCTCCATATTCTGTCAATATTACGGAACCACCGGATGTTACCATATCAATTTATCGTAAAACTTTTGATTACTTAAAATATTTCGGTAATATTCTCTAAATATTTAAGATATTGTTAAAACAATTCCATTTATGATAGAATGTGATGAATCCTATTTTTGTACACTGAAGTCCATTCAGTTCCTGTTCTATTATGGATGTATCATGCCAGAGGTCTTGGCAAAGAAACGGTTAAATAGGGTAACAACCATTTTAAGCTTAAGTTTATTTTTTATTTGAATTTTACTCAGCATTTTTATAGTTTTTTTTTTTTTTTTTTATGTATAATTTATTAACTATTGAAACGACTTTTTCTTGTTTCACAATTAGGTAATTTTCAATCGTTGATTTTGACTCGAGCACACGTTAGATTAACGTTAATTATCTGATGATTTTATAGCGTGACGTAATAAACTGATGAGCGGGGAGGGTGGGGGTCTATACTCACCTAGACATTTTCGAATGTGGTTCAAATTTACATACATTTTCTGCTTTTTGGTTGAAATTTTTTAGAAAATTAAAAAAAAAAAAAAAGGTGTATGTAACCATGATAAACCACAATTTCTATATAGTCGTGACGTCATTGATAATATGATAATAATCAAAATTGCATTTGAAAGTAAAATAGTTTGGGTATATTTTTCAAAATGGAAAATGATATTTTTTTTATTTTGTTTTAATGAGGTAATTCAGGATGAATGGGAAACAAAAATAAGATTACGACCACCACCCATTCAAAATTCGGTATTCACAAAAAATCGGTTCCATTACAAAAAAAAATCAAGGAATGTCGTGGAAGAGAACCGCCTGAGAGATATTCAAACCAATGAAAATTTAGAAGCTTGGTGGCGACCATGTCCCTTTCTAATATAAAGAGTGTCGGCATTGGGAAACATTTAAAAAGCAGTTCGATTTTGTATTACAGAGGATTGAAACATTAAACTGAAGTACATTCCTTTTATGTAAAATCTCATTGATTTTCGCGTACAAATAACTCAAAACAAATACTTGAAATGAAATTTGGATAATTATTTTTTGAGTTATCTGTCACGTAAAAATTGAAAAAAATATAATGTATATTACATGTAATTCAAGCTAATAGCTTTTTAGAAGCACACTTCTTACATAAAGGAGTGTGCTTTTACATAAATGTTCATATTCTTCTATTTGAATAACATAAATTTTCGTCAAGCTGTTGGACGGATTCCGTATTTCTGTTTCCATATTCATCCATTGAATTATTTGATGCAGCACAGGGTATAAATTTTGAATGAAATTCGAAAAACATTCAAAATTTAATTGAAACAAAACTATTAATAGCTTTATTATTCTAAGATGTAAGTGGTTTTAGAAGACTAGCACTTAGCGAGCGAGCGCACCGTTATCAAAAGGCATCTCCGTTAATCAGTTAAAGGATACATTTTTGGAAATTAAGGGGCCCTCATGTTCGGTACAAAATCCAGTTGCCTAATTTAAAGACGGTGATTGACATAACAATGATTCAACAGTTAGTGATGTTTCTAAAGGTTTTTAACCTAACAATTCTGCTACAGTCTATGCTAAATACTAAAATGTTTACCACTTTTGTGCTTCCTTTCATGCACTCCACTACTCCCCATCTGGATGATCAAATTTGAAACATTAAAAATAATAAGGAGATCTTCATAATGAGTCTTTGTTGAAGTTGTTAGCTCAAAAATTAACAGAGTTATAATGTAAATAAAACTGTTGATAGTTCAATTTTTTGTATGTATAATTGTACTAAATTAATTGTTGAATCATTTAATGACTGTCAGAAAGATCTTTACCAGTCAAGTTTTTCCTTGAACCGTTGTTCATGTACCCTTTATTACGTAGCCTCGTGATCTATTTCTTGTTAAATATAAACACACTTTTTTAAATTTATTTAAGGAGGTCAGTTGAAAATACTAGGTACTCATTTTTCAAACACAAAAATATTTGAAGTCTAAATCTATTATGGCACTTTTTGATATTTTCAATCA
Source organism: Chrysopa pallens (assembly GCA_020423425.1). NCBI lineage: Eukaryota > Metazoa > Arthropoda > Insecta > Neuroptera > Chrysopidae > Chrysopa > Chrysopa pallens. Next base: position 3,263 of record JAEMTY010000521.1, on the reverse strand, counting down.
TTTTAAGCAATTATAAAGTTATTCAATTGACTTGATTTATTAATATTAGAGAAAAAAGGTTCAATAACATTTAAGTATTATACCAAAACATAACTTATAAATTGTGACATAATATTATTTAATTGACATGAAGTTACAATGTTGAGACACGACTTGCAAACTTTTACAATTTTTTATTAACGAATTATTTTTTAAAAACTTCATTAACGTACATTTTTTATTTCTTGATTTAAAAAATAAAACATTAATTTATAAATTATTATCATTGTTCTCTATCCATTATTTAAATTTTATTCAATAGTGGTGGAATGTGTGGTCTGATTCTAACCAATGACGATGTACCATGTGACATACAACGCTAGATATTGTGTAAAATACAATATCTTGTTTAATTATTGGATAATTTGAGCTGGGGTTAAATCAGAATCTACTGATCGCCTTGATACTTTCATAATTCCATCGATGTAGAAATTCTATGCTTTAGTTGTGAAAAACTCTGTCACATAGTTTTCTGCCGGTCGTTCAATTGTTTTTTTTTCCATCAAAGCAAAATTTTGAAAAGATTCGAATAATAATCAGATGGTGCAATGTTTGAAATATATTTGGTGAAGATAATTAAAATTTAATAGGGATTATAAATAGCTGTTAGAAGTACACTACTTCCATAAAGAAGTGTGTTGATGATCACTCTTAAAATGACGTTTACTTGACTTTTATATGAAAATCCGTTTTCTTTTTATATGATAATAAAAATATTTTTACATTTTTTTAAATAAATATTTTTAGCATAACTATTAAAAATGAATTAGGTTCTTCTATCTATTTATATAGAGATATGTACAAGCCATTTTTATCAGTCAATTAGTTTAAACTTACAAATTTATTATCCTAATTAAGAAGCCTTCAGATTTTCATAATTTCACGGATCTACATTACCATCAAAAAAAAATTACTAACATGAGTATGATAATGTAGAACACTGCAAATTACGAACGTCTAATATAATGACGTATCGGACATTATATGCGCATTTATGTAATATATATTAAAAACATTTATTTATTATAATATAAATAAGAATCGAAGTTTTCAGCTTTGTACAGCAAAAAATTGTTAACAAATTTTGGCAGTCTAATGGAAGGGTGTTTGTTAATTAAACAGGAGAGAGGGGTTAGGGGATTGACAGAACAATATCATATATATATTTTTTTAAATTAAAATGAATTAAATAAATATTTTGTATGACGATTCTTATTGAATTCGAATAGTAGTAAGATTCCTGAAAACCTCGGTGACAAACTTGACTGGGTTCGAGGAAGCTCTCAAAATTTAATCACACATGGGCCTATGATTTCTATTCTACGTTCGCTTTTTAGGGCTCGTTCTACAGTAAAAGTCGAAAATCGTTAGTCTCATGTCGTAAGTCATACGCAAACGCAATACTTACCATTCAAGTAAAAATTTAGTTTACGACTTTTATTTATTTCTACCTACCATTTTTAGTACGCTGGCGGCGCTGCAATCGATTGAGTTTCTTCTTTCATATGATGGTATGCATGCACACTGCCCATATCTTTTAATTGACTTTGGCAGCGGGAATTGGGAGGTAATAACTTATGCCGGATCGGTATTTGTATAGATTTTTATAATTTTTTTTTAACATCTTTCGTTTCTTATCTTCTTTTTGTCCCTCCATTGTCTGACCAAAAATAAAAAATAAACCAAAGATTAATAAAATGAGTGTTTGATCTCATGAATAAAAGATTTTTTTTGTTTTTATATATATCTATTAATTATAAATAAATAAAAAATATAATTATGACAATAAAAATTAATTTTTATTTTTATTAAATTTGATTATTTTTTAAGTTTTAATTCTGAGTAGTTTTAAGGATAATGTATGTCCGTTCTATAATAAAAGTTGTAAATCCGTTAGCGTATGCAAACGCAATACGAGCTATTTTTAACGGTTTTATTTAATTTGCAATGTATATATGTATGTTTTTGTTCATCCAACTGATTGAGCTGACAGTTTGTTTACATGTTCAGTTTGGATGACAATGCTGTGTGACGTCATTTTAAATCCAATATGGCGACACACTCAGAATGGCGGACTAGTTATATATATATATACTCCTACATTTAAACTACATATATTTCATACAACTTTCATGAAAAAAATTTCTTATAACCTAAGATTAACTCGCGACATTCATCCTTAGAAACGTACATATAATTTTTATACTTATGACAAAAAAAACGGTAATTTTGATAATAGTCATGGAGGGCAGAAAAGGAAGGAGAACCATCTGAATATATTAAAAAGTGTTCATCGAAAGGGAGCAAATTAATGTGGCGCCATAGTAGCAAGTGGAAAGATTTTAAAAACTTCGTTTATAACATCGTTTGTAAAATTACACTTCACTCGGTTTATAACCGCTAAAATCACATAATTTCCATTAGCTACACGAGCGCCATCATTTCGGTGAATCTATGAATTATAATTTGTGCTGTTTACAGAACAAAAGGACACTTTTTCAATTTGGCCCCCATACAAGATGCTTCTCTTATATTTCTATACTCCATGAATAATAGTTTACTCTGTTTAAACGTTTAATATCCTTGTTTACACGTTTAACGTGTAAACAGACCTGAATAAAATCAAAATTAAAATTTTCTCATAACCTTACATATTTTATATATATAAGAAATTAGAATTAATTGTAATTTTTTTATTATTATTCATTTGTTTTTTTTTAAATATTATATAATGTTTTTTTTTTTAAATATTAATTTATATATAAATTAATGTATTGTATATTTGTAAAGAAAATAAATGTAAGATAATGTAAAACAATTCAAAATAAATAATTTTCTAACCGGAAGAGTTGTTCGTACAATTTATATAAACTATTTTTAAGGATGTTTTAGGGAGATAAAATTGGTGACAAAAGTATTTCGAATGGAACTCATTATTTCAATTCACGATTATAGTTTCATAAAAATTAAAAATAAGATTCAGTTTGCATTTTAATCTTAGACCTGTAAATTACAAAATATTTCACGACGATCGCCGCCAAGAACGTGAAAATCGATTGATTGGTTCGAAAAATATCGTTAACGAAATATTTGGGAGTTTTTTTTTTTTTTTACATCAAAGCTCAAAAACATTGTAATATGTTGAATTTTTTTGTGCTTAGGTATGGAATTAGCGAGAAGTTAAGTTGCAGGGATGGCCTTTAGGGTCAACCGTTTTCCAAGAG
>JAEMTY010000520.1:0-15645 GCA_020423425.1 Chrysopa pallens | reverse complement strand
TGGACAATCAATGTTAAAAAAGTATGACCAAAAGTGTATTATTAATAGCTGCACTGATAAGTTGCTGAGCATGCAACTGGTGTATACTACTCACCACTAGCCATTACTGACAGTAAAGGCGTTTAATCCTTGCAAATGAAAGGAGGCAACTTACAACATTTGCTCCGGGATTAAGTAAATAACAGTAATGAGGAATCACGGTTTTTATTTTAATTGATTTGGAGAGGCAATGGAACTCACGGGATACATTCACACGGGATATTCTCTTTCGTAATTCAAATTTTGGTTGAGGCTTTTTTGACGTAAAATTTTACGCTATTTCCGCTGAATACAAATGAAAATAGACTTCTCGTGTGAAAAATACGACTTGGCCATAGAATGACTTTGAAAATTGAGGTCAAGGCCAAATTTAAGGTCAGTATTGTAAAACTAACTTTTGATGATGTTTTGATGTTATGAAATGGCCCACTGTGTATATGCTGACAATTGTATAACATTTTTGATCAGGCTTTGTAATATATAATATCCAGACTTGTTTATATGACCCTAGGCCTTTGTAGTGAACATGTGGTATAATAATGATACCATGATTTGTGTTGACATTGCATTATTTATAGTAACAAAAATAAGAGAGGAAAAGTAAGCGTTGGTGGAAAGTCATAAAACCTGTAAAGTGAAATATTGTCCACAGTCAAAGCATGTTTATTGGATTGCATAGTAAAAATCAAATTCGTTTTGATTGCTTAACTATATTGCATAATCTTTTATTATGATCTACAAACTTTCAAGATTATAAAAATTTCAATTAGCAGAAATATATGTTAATATTGCCGCTTAAAGCATCTAATTAAATTCTGTATTTATAGACACATTTTGTTTTGGATAATATGATTTAATTTCGTTTGAATACTCATCCTTTCCATTTTTTTACATATTCTTCAATTTCAAAATAAATTACTTGAAATTTATATACTGTTTAAAAGTTAATTACAATAAAACCTCTCACATTGCAAGGCGTTAAAAAAATAAAAGAAGTAAACTAAAATTGTCATTATTTTATTAACACAAATGTTTATATTCGATTGAAAAACTGAGCAAAAATTTTACGGAAAAATAAATTCAAAAGAAAAAATTGTGTACAAAATTTTATGTTTTAGATTTATTAAATTTATATTCTTTTGGAAGACGCTATGCTTTAATATATGCAGGCAAATTATTCGACTTGAAATATAGTGCATTCCAACATTTAGGTACTGAAAATTTTTTTAACGTTTGAAAATAATATTTTGGGGCTTATATAAGAAACCTATGCGTTAAAAAGAAATTTTCAACATATATTTTCGACTTACTCTACAGATAAATTTAATAAATAATACGTGATGATAAAAAATAACATTATTAATTGTAATAAAAACCTGAAATAGTTGCGTATCAAATTTTCAACTATATCAGCTGATTGGAGCTGAAATTGTGGCCAACCAACGTTTTTCAATTATTAATCTTGAACGAGCAAAAATTTATAAATGTCTCTAATCATAACATTACTACTGCCGTAGAAAAGAAGGTATTAAATTGAATTGGTACAAGGAATTCACATAAACACTGTAAACGAAAGACAATAGATAAATTTTTCTAGGTGTTGAGATTGCTTTAATCATTTTGAATACTTTAATGGATGCATTCGCGAATGAAAATTTTACAATAGGAATTAAAAAAAGACGTAGTAGTTATTACTCGACTACGGCAAGTCTTTGCAATCGTATGCAGTGGGGTGTTACTTGAAAGAGAAGAACATTTTGAGATCAAGTATATAAATATCGCTCAATATAAACAAATACCAATCGACAATAAAACAATTCTAAGTACACAGGATTGCCATAAGTCATATGCCGCCTTGTAAGCTAATGACAAAAATATAAAATATTTTGTTGTATAAGTATGCCTAAGAATTAAATGGCAGACCGCGTATATCCTTTGAATATCACTGTGTCTTTGAACTAAATCAAAATTAATATGTCTACTTAGGTGATAAATATATAACTGTTTTTAATTCAAAATACCGATAACAAAATCTTGTCCTCGCCACCTCGAAGATTATTGCCTTATGGTTCTTCGGATACAAGGTGTCATATAACCTATAGTGATCATCTTCGAGAAAGCCAATCCTCGTGTACAGAGTAACCCGAAAACTTCCAAAAGGAATGGGCCTGGAACCTCAATCGAGAGACGTTTGAGGTGATGCTGGAGGGTACGTATGTGCCGGAGGGTTCTTCCAATGACAAGGTCTCACACTTGAAGACTATTCTGACGAGGGTGTGCAATTCATCAAAGACGAGATGTGCAATGAACAATAGCAGGAAACCAGCATACTGGTAGAACGTCGCGAAGTTGACCAAGATACCTGGGGTCGACCGTACAAGGTCATGGCCAAACTACGCAAGCGAAGCTCCGAGATACCATCAAACCTAGAGTTTCTAGATAGGATAGTGAACTCTATTTCCTCGACAAACAGCTGATCCTACTGTCAGGACTGGCATGACAGAAGAGAACATCCTCTAGTGCCACCAGTTACGCTGGAAGCGTTGACGAGGGTTGTCCAGAAGATCGAGGACTCGGATGCTCCATTAAGCAAAGGTCAGATATGTTCCCCAATCTTTACAACGCCTTCATCGCACAAGGTAACTTCCCGGACTGCTGGATGAGACAGCACTTTGTGTCACCAAAGGGTGGAAACCTCTGGATGAGCCCTCATCCTTTCGCTCAATATACTTACTGGACACAGGAGGTAAATTACTAGAGAGGATCATTGCTAACCACCTAGAAGTCTTTAGTGAGGGTGACCAGAGCCTTCTGAGAATCAATATGGTTATCGCAAAGCCAGATCCACAGTCGATGCCGTGGAAATGGTCGTTGGTATCTGAGAGGCGATCTCCGGAAGAAGTTGGACTGTAGGTGTAAAATAATACTGCGCAATTTGGACCCTCGACGAAAACCGAGTATCCTCAAGAGTTAGGGTTTTAGAAGGTATGTTCTACGCATATGTAGTCCGGGATCCGCACTCGGGGAAATTTAGGAAAATTTTCCGGTTAGTGAAGTCTCCCCCTCCTATATATATATATATATATATATATATATATATATATATATATATATATATATATACATATATATATATATAAATATATATATATATATACATATATATATATATATATATATATATATATATATATATATATATATATGTATATATATATATATATATGTATAAATGTATATGTGTGTGTGAGAGTGTGTGTATGCGAGTTGTATACAATATATTAAGATAACTTATTGCAATTATTTAATTTTCACTTGGTTTAAATTTTAAACCAAAAAGAATAAAATAACTAATGGAATTTAGTTATTTTAAACAATTAGCAAAATGAAAATAATTGGATGGGTAGACTCTTCATGCTAATGTTTACATTTGGAAATTAAGGTAAAAGTAAAATTTATACTAAAATCCTTATTTTATCTTTTAGTTTTTGCTCAGCTTTATTTGATAAAAAAGTGTTTGCTAATATGGAAGAAGAAGGTTCAAAATAATGTGTTAAATATTCATTCGTATAGTTTAAATATGACTGCCCTTAATTGATAAGAAACTTAAAAGGAAGATTATGTAAATAAAATTTACATTTTATTAAAATAATATGGTGTTCAAGACAGATGTGCAACAATATCCATTCGTTGTCGGGCTAAATGTGAAACTGAAATCGTACAAAATAACTTTTTTTATGGTTCCGTAACAAGTACGTAATGTAGGTTTCATAATTATTTTGATAACGTATTTTTCAAATCATTTTGCGTATAATATTAATTGTTTTATGAGTATTTTTGATAAAATAATTATAATTACGTATATAATATTTTCAAACTTGCTACTAAAAAAATTGGTTATGACATCTGTATTATGCAAAATTTTCTTCAAATATTAATTAATTTAATCTAGTAGATGTTGAAAATGACTTACGTCAATGGACTTATTTATTAGGAAAATACTGTTAAAATATTTATAAAGTCATAAAAATGGTGATGACATCAATAATTTCTCCAACTAATAAATTTGCGAAATGGTTAGTTCCAAATTTGGTTCAATTTTTAAACAAATTTACAACTACTAGCCGCTATGTTTATTTTACACAACGTGTAAGTTTACTATCGAATTATATGGTTGAGAGCATTAATTTGTAGTAATTTTCAATGTAAACATACACATTTTTATTTAGCATACAAAAACCATTTTATCAATCAATAAATATTGTTTCTACATATTTCGATTGTTGATCATCTGAAAATGAATAAATGGACGACATACCTAAATGAATGCTTTGCAAAAATGAATTGCAAATTTGAAGGTCAATACTATGTGGGCAAATATTTGGTTCAAGTATGTACCACTATCACTTCTCCTCAATAATTATTTTACGAACGAGAATAAAAAGCCAATAATAGTTTCAAATATTTCCGTAACGTCTGGTATAAATTTGTCGAACACATTTCACTACTTTCGAAAAGACATTGAAAGTTTAAAAGCATTTTAATTAGTTGTAAATTTTTTAATTCTAATATCTAATGTTTTCTGTTTAGTTTAGTTATAGTTCTGTTTTGTTATAATATATAGTTTTGTTTTAAAATAAAGCAAATCTAAAAATTGCATTTGTAAGTAAAAATAAGATTAAACAACAGTTCAGTGAGCTGAAATACAAAATAAAAATTATAACCGGGAATGTACAGCTAGTGTATAAAATCAACGAACTGATGACGTCCAGTTTTTGATTTAGAGGGAGGTCCAAAGAATGAGACACAAAAAAATAATAAAATTAAAATAAAAACAAAAATTGAATTTGTAAGGGCTGATATATTAGAGATGTTTTTCTTATTGCTTAAAAACAAAAAGTATAGCTGGAAAATACCTTTTTTTTTTACTTAAATGGCGATATTTCGTTAACGTTCATCTAAGTTTGATGAAATTATATGTTAATGTGTGATAAGTTAAGAAAAGGTATTTCTATATAAATAAAGATATTTCTAAATATTCCAAATCGTAATATGTATAGCCGCCGCCTTTACTATGTAATAGTTTTTTGAGTGTACCGTCTTCTTTGCATCTCCTACTGTCCATCAGTAGGTACTATATTTAAATATGTAGGTGATCGGTGTCATGAACGGGACCATATTTTTCATGGCGATATTATGAGAAATAAATGGGACGTAATACAAAAATTTTTGCTTATAGCATAACTATATTTAATAATCTTTGAAATTAGACACTCAAAACAGTATTTTCTTAAAACATATTTGTACCTTAAAGTCCATTAAAAAATTTAATTTGGTCATGACTGACTGGCCTTCAATGGGCCATTTATGGTCATGAAAAGGACATAAGTATAGAATTAAAAATTATAATATATATTTTTTGGAATATTTTATCTCATACAAGATTTATGAGATCAATAATCATTCCCTGATCCCTGCTTGACAGTAAAACTTCTACATTTCTGATATTCGGACTGAAAGCTATCTTCTACTATCGTAGCTTTCATCACGAGTCTACTCAAGTAAGACTTGCTAATATTGTATAAAGTTTCTACAGATCGTAAGGACATTTTTTTCTATTGCTTCCTTCAAGGCTTCATCAATTTTTTTAGCTGGAACTCGATCTCTTTTCTTCGGAGGCATTTTAGATGCAACACTTCAGTGATTTAAATTGGAACAAATTATGTACCTCCTATTAACAATGCAACAAGAAGCAAATATCATCACCATATGTATAATAAATGCCCGAGTCATGAATGGGACAGACATGGAAGAGACGCCCCTTTCAAGACTTATTTAGTTGTCCCAAATAATATTAGCATGATAAATCCCCCACTCCTTAAGGTAAAACATCCAAAAATACTAACTTCATTTCTATGAAATAGGGTTGCCACATCAAAATCACAAAGTCGGGAAATATACTTATTTTTGCCCGTGCATAATTTCTAAGTCTGTACATAAGCAATTTCATCGCGTTTTAAAAGAATAACTTAATTTGTCATTATTATTTTTATTATGATTAAATTTAAACGAATATTTGATATTTTTTAAGAACTTTCCAGTAAAGATTTTTGATTAAACTAATAGATAAACTCTAAAAATCGCTACAATTCATGTAATAATTTCTTTGCAGATATAAATCGGCCATTACTATCCAAACATTTGACTATTTCTCTCTTCGGCCCACAAGTTTTTCATAATTGAAAAATTCTCTCAACAAACGCATTACTTACAGGTATTGAGAATACAATCTTTACCAATTCACTCGATTCAAGAGTCCAAAATCTGAAACCATTTTTTATCATTAGATATACCCATACCAGTTATTTTTCTGCAAATAGAATTTGCTGTACCAATTTCGTCAAATATTTTGAATACAAACAATTTTTTTTTACAAAAATCGGGAGTTTATAATTAAAAATCGAGAATCGGGCGAAGATGTACGATTTCGGGAGTCTCCCGATTCAATCGGGAGAGATGGCAGTCCTGCTATGAAAGCTAGGAAAATGCGGTTATTTGTAATAAATGTGAAATTTGATGATTGGGGTAAATACTAGATTCGACACTTTGATTACTTCAGAGACAGAGTGGAGTCTATTGATCGGTATTTATGTGAAAATCCCCATTAACGAATATATGTATTTAAACGCTATATCACTAATATAAAACGTCTTGATCGATTGAGTTTCCTTGAATATGAGGTAAAAAATTTCATATCAAGTTTGTTGAAGACATATCGGAAAAATAGCTGTTAAAGTAAGTTTATTCAATCACGGTCACTTTAATGTAAGTAATGACTAAAGAAAACTTCAAGGATATATATTTTGCATTATTCCACTATTTATTTTATTATTTATTAAAAATTAATAATTACGTCGTGACATGTTTCGGTTTGTACAACCATTTTCAAACTGTGAAGATTAATCTTTTTTATGGTCTTATATACTATAAATTACTATGACGTATCAATATTTGGTATAAACTTGGAGATCAATTTCAACAATTACAAAAACAAATATGTATCATTTGTTATGAATTTAGATACTTATAAAACAATAAATAAAAATAAAATTCAATTACAGGTACAGGTAGCCTACGTTAAAACTTATTGTATAAAAAAAAAAAAACAATAATAATAATAATATTTGGTACCGATAGGCCCATCGTTAAAAATTTTAAATATAAGATTAAAATTTAAACAAAGTACTATTAAAAACAAAGTTAAATTGGTAAAATAATTAAAAGTTAGCATCGTTAAAATGACGTTGTAAAATATTAAAAACTAGCATCATTTAGTTGTTGTACAAGAATTAAAATATTTAAAAGGTAGCGTTAGTTAAAATAGGAATATTAAAAGAACTCAAATGAAAAAAGGAAAATAAAAAATTACAATAGAGAAAACAAACTGGAGTGTATTAGCTCTGTTTGATCGTTTAAGAGCGTCGTTTGACTTTTTTTGTGTTTGTGTATCTCCACTGCCTCCCAAATGTCCAGTTTTTGTCCTTTTTCCATCGTATGGATCACTTCCAGTTTATTGTTTGGTTCGTGATTGTTTTCAATTAAATGATTGGCAAATGTAGAATCTGTATTCTTTTTTCTCCAAGACCTCCAATGTTCCGCCTTTCTTAGTTCAAACGACGTTCCCGTTTGTCCTATGTATGTACTTGGACAGTCCTTACATGTGAGCTTATAAACCCCAGATTTTTTATTAATGTTTATCTTTTGTTTGTTGTTAACAAGAATATTTGCTAATTTTAGCGCTGGTTTGAACGCAACATTTAAATTAAGTTTCCTGAGTTCATAGCCAATTATTTCTGAAGACTGTCCATAGTACGTAATTGTAGTATATTTTATAATAATAATAAAAAAAAAAAATAATAATTTGAAAGTGTTTGTATTTGACTGTTTGTATGTTTGGATGCTTATAATGATAATAAAACGCCAGAATATATTTGAATGATATTTGGCACATTGTAGACTTACCAAAAAACGTTCTACAGGACAGACCCACTAGAAATTATAGATGAGTCGTCGTGTGTAATATTTTTTCAGGATAATAGGTATTCTTTATTTTCGTCAAAGTAATAAATTTAAGTCCAATTTTAACTAAATACGTACCTCCATTTTTGTGTGATTGGTCGTAGCGTTATAGTGCATGTTAATATTGTTGTAGTATAAACAAGAACGAAGCTATTTAGTATTATAAATATTTATTCTGTTTAAAAAACTCGTATCATCTGTGATTTAATTTTCATAAAGTCAATTTTGAACAACAAATTTGGGAACGTTCTTAAAAAAAATACGTAAACAATTATTTAAAATATTAAGGGTCACACATGAAATGAATGTGATTGTAGCGTAATTATGTGATTGTTGTAATTATTTAATACGTTTCAAATGTGACCAATATAAATAAATGTTGCAATGCATCTAAAGAATATATTTTGATTTAGGTTTGTACAACGCAGGTGAAATAAACAGGGCGCTACCAAAAGAATTATGAGATAAAGTTATAATATAGGATATTACAGTGAAACTACACTAAAATACATCTTTACATAGAATATATATGTAGGTAACTTATTATAAGTTTTATCATCTGTGTACAATGTTATCATGTGATTTAAATGTTATCATGTGTGTTGCTTTAGTATCTAATATTATATTATATGTCCAATAGTACTGAATAGTACTCTATATCTATATATAACGTCTATTATAAATACACACCTAGCTACACCTACCTTCAAACGTACATCCTTACAAGTTGCATGTATGTACATAGCAAGTTGTGTAGCTGCTAAACCATTCTATTTGTTGTGAAGATACCCTGCATCGATCTTACCTCAGAATTGTGTAATCCTGTTCTATGTTTACCATAAACAATCACTAAATTTGCCATCCTGAGTTTTGTACATCCTAAATCATTTAATAGTTTTCATACAGAACATTTAAAGTGGAAAACTTACAGCTCCATCATCGTAAAATTGAAAAATTTCTAAAGAAATTGAAAGTTTATAGTTAAATGTAGACGATAAGCCTTAATAAGTGTGAATTTAGTTATTCGAAAATATGTTTATTTAAATTATTACCTAGTATTAAAAGTAATTATGTTATGCTACCACGGATTTCAATTATTTCTAGTGTAATCGAATGAAAATTTGGTGGTTTATTAAACATTTTATAAAACAATTCCACATCGGTTGCAAAATACCATCTTGTAAACTTGCATACCAAAAATTAGTATGCAAGGAAAAAAAAATAAAAATTTATCATTCCCCATTATTATTCCACATCAAATGCAAAGCCGTATTACTGTATACTGTCTAATGCATATTTAATTGTCATTTATTTAATCATTATATTTTTCCCATATAAAATAATCCTATATATTATATATGAATTTCATAGAAGTGATTGACTTACGGAGTTTTCTGAATAAAATTAATTTAATAAACTCTTAGTACAATAAAACTAATGTTTCATCTATAACTTTAGCCCATTTTTTATTTACTCCGATTTTAGTTGTCAAATAATTTACTTATTTTGAATACCAATAACATCCCGACTAGAAATTTTTGACTGCACCCATTTGGGGCCCAATAGGATTTCCCAATAGGGATTCTACGTTGGGATGTAACGCAGAAACGTCCTTGGGCACTAATCGGGAAATCCCTATCTGTTCCCTGTTGGGCTAAACCTGTGTGTGCCACTTAGGGCAGTCCCGATCTGTTCTTTATTGGGTAATACCTATGCGGTCCCAAATGGATATTCTATATCAGTTTGTATTAACACACAATAGCCTTGAAATAAAACAAAGTGCAAATTGACTTACAAGTATTTTTATTAATAATTTTTAATATTTTGTTAAAAAAAATAATTGATTTTCAACAGATTTTTCAAACCTTTTTTCCACGAATAAACTTTTCGTTGATTAATTTAATGAGGTATCAACAACACAATTTTTTTCGAAATCAGAACTATTCGGTCGTGTTTTTTTGTATTTTGGTTTTATTTTTTAATTTTTGTATTTATCATTGAACTTCCTTTAGAATCAATCGATGAAGATTTATGTTCATAGAAGAAACGCCAGTATTAGAAGAAATCTTGCTTTGATCTTGATAATGATGATCCATTAATTTAAATTTTTTCTAGCTTTTTTTTTTTTTGGAGACTCAATCTCGTTCTTAGTTTCTTCTTCGCGAAGCCCTGTAAAAAAATAACCATATTTTGTAATTTTCGAAATTTCGGCGAATCATAGGGAGGTGGCATGTATTTACAATAAACCGTTTGGTCATGTTTGTTTCATGTTAGCCAAGAACTTCGAACAATATCGATATCACTATCGGTTTTTTTTCAAAAAAAAAGCATTAACTGTTATTTAGATTTGTTTCTTAAACAAAACAAAATTCAAAAGATTAATATATCAATTACAAGCACTTTAAATGGAAATAAAAATATTTCATTTTTTGCAATTACTTACATAGTATCAGAAGACATTGAAAAAGAAGTTAACACAAAATTATTTCTTAAACAATCACTAATTTTTTAACTAAACGTTTAAAAATAAACATCAATTGATTCAGAACTTATTATATATAGCTTAATTTTTCGTTTTATTTCTTCACATTAATATTTAAAAACTTTTACATTAAAATACACATAAAGATTTATTCAACAATCTCAATTCAAATAATTAATTGCTATCGCTTCCCAAGTTCTAATAATAAATCAAAATTAACATTTTAAAATGAATTTATGCAAGTTCGTTCACTGCACTACGACGTACAATCTACAAATTTAGACTGGTTAATAACTTTTTTTGTTGGAAGTAAACATTATTTTTAGACTAAGAGCCCGTGATCGCCAGTCCTACCACATAGTATAAAGGCTAAAAAATTTTCTGTGCAAGTACCCTATAGCAGGTAAGAAGGTTTGGATATTATGAATCTCGAACCGTGGTGGCTTTGGCAGGTAACAATTAGCAAAGGTGAGCATAATTGCTGCCCAAAAACATAGCATAATGCGCAATTTTTTAGTATGTTCTACAGGATACTATTAGAATATCATACCATCCGTTGCCAGACATTTTGTTATTTTAGACTATTTTTGCTACATAATTAATGCTGTTAATTTTGGTTAATTATGGCTATTTAAATTAATAAATATTCATTTAAATTCAGCAGTCCTTCAAAATAATTAAATGAAATACTCTGAAGTAAAACGGGTTACAGAAATAACCTGCTTGTCAGACTTCTACCTTGTATCTCTCACTATTGCGATTAAAAACTGTAAAAGTTTGAGCCTGATTTTGAATTAATCTCTTAATTTTTAATGATAAACATTGATATTTTTGATGGACTAGTTTAACAGTGGGGTTATTTATAAATAGCGGATTCCTTTTCAGATATCAATATCTTGTAAACTAAGCTAGATATTGGATATTAGCATTAATGAACATTGTTATCTGTATCCAGGAGTATCATTAATCATTCTTAAGGTTATATTCGACAAACAGAAATGAATGGACATGAGCATGATTATGTAAGCTTCTATTCATCGAATGCGTATGATTAGATAACTTTTTGAAATTTATAGTGAATATAATTCCTAGACTAATTTAACTGGAAATCTATATGACTGCCTCAAAAACATCTAGGAAGTAAAGTAGTAAGCTTTAGGTAAACTTTGACTTGCATATTTATTTACGTATAGTTTGTGTGGACATCACTCCTTTCAATCTTTCCTAAAATTAGACTTGTATAATTAAATAAAAACATTCTATTATACAATATGCATTGTATTTTTTTCTATTTTCGCGCACAATTAACTAAAAGTAATAATCCATATGTTAATCTAAACATACTATGGACATGAAGACCGAGAGAGCTTGCCATAGATGTTCCAGCCGGCTTGCTATAGAGCTGTATTTTCCGATATTTCTAACGAAAAATAAATTATAATTTCTATTTTAGAAATGCTTTTTTACCAAACTGAAAATCCCTCCATTTTCATGTCAAAGAAATACAATGTATATGTAAGTTGAAATTGTGTTTTTAATAAAAATTTGACACGATAATCATTGTATATTGCATAGTTTTGGCTCAGCATAGACGTACTCGTATTAGTACTGGTATAATATGTATCATCGATTCTCATCATTTCTCTTATATCTTCTGCTATCTTGCAGTTCCTACGTGAACAAATATTATTCATAGTCCAGTTATACTTATAGTCTATAGTCTACAGTTTACAGTTCATTCATACATATATACATAACATACATGGATATGGATATGTAGGTTAGGAAATTGTTTTCGATGTGCTCAGTATACAATATTGGGATCATTTTAGATATTGTATGCACAAAGACAAATAGACACACTTATAGAGTGTTCAAATTTGATACTTTCACAATAAATTTAAACGATCCTAATACTTATAGAAAAGGCTGTGATATATAATTGGTTTTGTGCTATTTATCGCACGTTTGGCGAATTAGATGGGAAACAATCGATACTTTAAGCAAAGCTTCTTACATTTAAATGGATTATATATTTAGAATTATCCAATAGAATTTATCAGATTACATATAACAAGAAACATTACACATGAAATTTTAATAGCCTTAATTACCATCCTGGTCCTGAATTTTTCATCAAATGTACACTATACGTGTTACATTATTAAATCCAAAAATTAAACATTGTAGCCACAGGCACTTTCATCATATTACGCTTTCACATTAATGCAAAATGTTATTAACTCCTGTCACAGTCGAATATCAATTGATAACTTTTCAAAGGCTAAAATGGTGGTTTATAACATAAATTATACATAGTAGAAAAGGTGCTTTTGAATGTTAAGTAGGTGAAAAAATTTTTTTTTCCCAAAATATTAATTCAGTCGTATACTATTTATTCAGATCTACAAGAATCTGTCTACTAGACCTCCAAGAATGAGATTAATTTTAACATTTAATTTTAATTTTCCAGAAATATGCATCTCTATAGAGTATCTTATAATGTACGTTAAGAAGAATAACTTTAAGAAATTTATGCATTAGCACTCGTTTCGCTATATATTATGTATTATTAAATATCAAACACAATAGAGGAATCATAATAGAATTGTAAAGTGATTCTACAACCGTTATATTTATATTTATATGAAATATACGATATTTATATTTCAATGTTAAATTCTATTGGATAATAATAAAAGTATCATCTATGTAATTAATATAGCTCGTGAATCATTTGTACCTAGAATGTGTAAAATTATTTGGTCGTAAGAGATGGAAAAAGTGACGTGTATGGTCATAAAAAGGTGTAAACTTTACTACATACAAACATAATTAATTAGTGCGTAGGCCTGCGGTCTTTTTATAGGCTGATTAGCATCATGCTAATTTTTGTTTGATTTGACATTGTTCCGAAGGGACAACCAGAGAAATTTTGTAAAATAGTATCTATTATATAAAACTCTTGCACAGTCGTGAAACATATTACCAACTAGTTGGTAAACTTAAAAAGAAACTAAAATACTGTATTTAAGCCAACCAATTGTTATTACAGGTGATGTTGATACCAGTCTTATTCAAACAACACAATTTGCAAAAGTTTTATAATGGATTTTTACAAGAAACATTTACATTACTATATATGAATACGTAATTTACTTTATTTTACTTACTACTATAAACTGTTATTCTATATTAATTTAATAATGGAATTTATCAATTTTTATTTTATCTTTTATTTATTTCTGAAGTCTATAATAAATCAGGAGATATTCTGAAACGAAGAAATAGACATAATATGATTTTAATAAATTATACATTATATATAATTTAAAGACTGCTAGCCTATACTAGAGAAAATTATTATAGTTTGTCATCACTATAGTTAATCCTATTCTTCCAATACAAAATTGTGCAAGTTTAGGCTGTTTAAACTAAACTAGTACAATTTATTTCTGCTTGTTATATTTGATAGAAGGTTTGCCAAAATTAAGTGTTTATTAGATATGCATTCCTTACATATTTTAGAATTAGGCATGATAACATGAAGTGTTACAATGTTTCTTTTTGAATGCAATTACACAACTTACAATTTTTTTTGTCTACTTAATTTATACAATGAACCCTTCAAGATAATTCTAACATGTGGCTCACCCATTAAGCGAAGCTGTACTTATCTAGATAGATCTTATTTTATCTATGTTAATATTGTATGCAAGGTACTTATCGAGTTATCTAGGTGAAAGTATTTATATTTGATGTTATATGTTGAAGCTAAGATTCTACTTCGATCTTGATTTAACTATTTTTATATTTAACTAGTTGATAAACTTCAAATTATTTACATCTTAATTGAAAGGTTATAAAGTAAAAATTCCAAAAAATTTTTGTCCTACAGTATGATCGACGAATCGTCTACAGGACATGCCAAAGTATCATAGAGGTAGGTATTTATTTACAGCCAGTTAATTTTTACATCATTTACTAATAAATGTTTATAAAATAGGTGGCACATCCTACGGTAGTAAAAGTGTATCATATGATAGATAAGATTACTCTTTTTTAAAAAAAGAAGTGCCTGCAAAAATGTACATATGTAAATTATCTTGATGATTATCAGTCCTAGGTTGTCGTGTACATGACGACATAAGATAAAGAGGACTGAAAAACTTACCATACAATTTGTAAGATGGTTCTTCCGTTCGATTTAATAGATATTTATTAAAAAGTGGTGTAAAAATCAGCTTGATGCCCAGAAATACCCATGCTTACGTGACTGAAAAACAACTTGATATTTATCCACTCTGGGAACATTATAAATCGACATGTTTCGCGATTATGTAATAGTTTTGATATCATTTTACAAACTTTTGACAAATAAAAAATTTGAACATCTCATAGAAACGAAGTCACTCACATATAAAAAGTCCCATGCTTATCGCAACGTAAAACTCCAAGTTCAGGCCGATAGATTTAATACTAAATTATATAAAAACTAATAATATATTTATGCATTTTTCTGTAAAGGTTGCTTGCTAAAGTTGTTACCTTTTCAACAGCCAAAAAGAGGTCTGTATTTAATTTTTTAATTTTGATTATACACTTATATTCGATTCATCTGAGTGAAAAAATGTAACAAGAAAATATCTATGATTACGTGTATTCATTCTCATTTATGGATGCCTTGGCTTGCAAAACTACTCTTGCTTATATAAAGTTTGTATTTTCTATTATTGAGAGTGTAAAAAATCGTGGATTTGCGAACTTTCTCCTGCTAGCATAAATCTATCTTTTTTAAGGGTTTGTGTGAAAAATGCCAATATATTTAAGTATATTGAATTAATTGCATTTTGAGTGCATTTTTAGCAATTTATGCGCAAACAAAAAACAGAATATTTTATTTTCATAATCTTACAAAGACTAGTTTGTAAACTATCAAATTTATTAAAATATAGACATGATAATTCTGTAAATTCCACAATAAAGCTAGAGTTACAGGATTGAATACTAAAATTAAAAAGAAAATTGGCATCTCAGTCAGTAAA
>JAEMTY010000519.1:0-16227 GCA_020423425.1 Chrysopa pallens | reverse complement strand
ACTTACAGAATTTTTCTATTTAGTTATTTAATTTTCTTTTTTTAATCTTCAATGTTCATCAACGGCGGAGGCCTTTGACTTTAGTAATGACTGTGTCTACTTGTGATTTGGAATTAAAAATTGATTCATTGTATAATCAATAATTTTATCATTTAAACTTTCATAATTAGTAAAAAAACTTTGATTTACAGTTTTAAAAATTGATTTTTTTATGGCTGTGCCTAATTTCAAATTTTAATTCATTACAGAAAGGTGTATTATATCGATAATTCAAAATAAATTTTTGATTTAATCAAGACTGAATATCTTATGATTGATTTGTGAGAGCTTTGTAGAATTTTCATATTTTTTAAATTATATTCGAACATATCTTTATAAAATTGGTTTTATTTGGAGTACGAACCCTAAAGTAATTCTCCAAAGACCTTTCAACTATTTAATTATGATAATTTGTTAAATGTACACCTTTAAATTTCAGTACGTCTTTAAGATACGTATCTTATTTGTCAAAAAAAGGATTATCTTTCTAGGATTAATTTATATATCATATTTTTTATGTTAAATTAAAGTAATTTGTAAATTTTATGTATTTAATTTCAATTAGAGTAGAAATGGGGTTTTATTGTAAATTTTTCTCGTAAAAAAATCAATATAACCTTGTTTTCATTACAGAACCCTTATTTTGCATGTTATCGACTTTTGCATGCTTTAGCGAAAATCATCTTAAAAGGTCTTTTAGATTACTTTAGAAAAGACAATAATCATTTTTTCTATAAAATGTACCGTTTTCCCATAATTCAATATTGAAATGCTTTATTTTTTCATTGGAAAAATCAGGCTCACGTACTATTACTTGGTTTATGTTGGACCTACATTGTAAAACAATGCTTTATATGTGAACTACAATTTTGGTCCTTAAAATCAAAATTTATCAGTTATTTGTGTAAAAGTATTTAAAAACATGAATCTTTTAAAAACACGATTTTCTTAGAACTATATCTCCTTTTTTATTTTTAATTCCCACCCCCTAAGTTGGGGTGGTTTCGATTTGCGTAAAATTTTATGGGGTTGGTTTTTTTAAATTTAATTAAAAGTCAATCTTTGATCAAAATTCGTGCTGCTTCAACAAAATAAGATATTTTTAGCTTATTTGCTACGGCTAATATATATATATTATGAAATAATAATGAAAATATATATTCATAATATATATTATGAAATAATAATGAAAACAATAAATAAATAAATAAATAGCTATTAATGGTAATGGTGAAATCGCCAATTTTTACTCAATTTTTTGAATAAGGAGGTGTTAGATTTATTTTTTAAATTATTATACGGGGAAAAATCGTTTAGATTATACAGTTACTTTGTGGTAAATTTTACCAAATTTTTTATATAAGAAATATACTTTGTAAATTAAATATCCGATTATGTAAATATCGTAAAGGAAATTAGTGTGTGTAATATTTATTAGTACTAAAATAGTACTTATATTATGTGATAACATGAGATAATAATAAAATCAAGACATCTTAAGTGCTATATCATGCACATGCTTCTGTTTTGCTTTTACACATGACAACCCAATTTTCGTCATAGTTTATTCAGAAGTACATATCATTTGCATTTATGTATTTTGTCTAGAAATGTCTTTCGTTTATGAGTCTTTACAATCACAATACTCGCAATAATTGTCCAGGTATAACATAGGTATAAATATCGATCCAGGTGAAGAGGCCTAGATAAATTTCTGTGGAATTTGAGTGAAGTTGAAATTATCTACACTTTAAATTCAACCACATATACAAATTTTTGTCACTGAATTGATTTAAATAGGGAGGTGTTGACACTACTAACTCATACTTGACACGGTTTCTGAAAAATTAACGTGTCTCATGGTCATGGATTCGTAAGCAAAACAAATATTCAACAGCAAATGTAACCATAATTTTTTATTTTATTTCTTCGACTTCTTTTTAATTTAAGAAAAGCAATTATTTACATATTATCCGTTTGTAATTTAAAGCATTCTTTTTTTAACAGTTTTGACCGAGGTTGACCTTTCAAGTCATCAAAATATGGCTACTTTGATTTAAATTTTTATAATATGACTTAGTATTTTATTTTGTATGTTTCTTAGAACAATTAAAAGTATAGTACTCCTTAAAAGAAAACGAAAGGAACCACTGCAAAAATTTTTACTTTGGTTCAAAACTTTTTATATATGTCGACGTATCGAAACTTCCTAAGCAACTTCCATTCATGTTGATATGTTTATAAAAATCTTGTATTTACACTCATGATATAGTTTTATATCAGTCATTTGATTTTATTGACGTCGATTATTCAGAAATAAAAATTGTTACAGAAAATCAACAAAAAAAAAAATGTTAGTTTAATAAGTAAATTTTTGAATTTTGTGTATCCACAGTTTTCGAAAAGAGAAGTCGGGTATGTCTTGCTTGGTGAGACTAAATTTGGCTAAAGTGGACGACGTGGGGATTACGGAAATTTACGAAAATGTGACGTTTGTAGTTAAACACACAGTTCTACTTTAATTTTTATGTAATAAGTAAGATAATTTATGAACTCATAGCCTTTGTAAAAATAGATTTTTTTTTTTAAATTTTTTTTTTTAATGTATTTTTTTCAATGGTAGTTTGTATCTTTTGTTTCAAATAAATTTTGCACATCTTTATTATTCAAATGACAAAATGATCTGGAAATTTTGAAACTGATCATGGAAATACCAAGCATGTTTTTTGAAATTGATCTTATTAATGATGCGTAACTTGTACAAAGTTGATATACTGGTAACGAGTGGTATTATTCATTTTTATTTCTTATATGTCGATTCTATTTTTGACAAAAAGATTTATCGATGTAACTAAGTATATTTGTTTGGTACTCATTTATAAAATATTTACACAAACAATAAGTATATAATATTTGTTGTGTGTACTCAAAATGTACCTAGCTATAGGTAAGCGTAAAACTTTTACTTTAAAAAGTAAAAGTGATTACATACTTATTGTCAAATTAAACAACACATCATAACATGAACAACAAGCAACATATTATAACATCGAGGTAGGTGTAAGTAATACCTGGTAAAACTTACCTTACATACATGTTATATGTGCTAATTAGTATTCATACCAATATTGATATTGTAACGAAATCAATGTTGTTCAATAAACTAATTTTGTCACGTTTATGAATCCTTGACCCACATATCTATAACGTATACTATATAATACATTTTATAATAATACAAATATGGTCTGTATAAATCTACCAAGTTGGCAGTGATCAGAAATTGAAAATTACGACTTTATAATTACTCACAAAAAAAAAACCAAGATGTAAGGTAAATTTTCTACAAAACATGGAAATGCTGGAATGATTAAGAAACAATAAACTATCAGTGTAATACCACAATTATTGTCGAAAAATAAAATTTTTTTTATTTTTTACGAGCGTTCTTTTGGATAGAAGTCATCGCAAATCGTATGTGAATTCTGTATTTTGACATATCTTTACGTTTCAAAGTGACTAAAACCCAAATCGTTCCCGCTCGATTTTATTTCGTCTCGATTATCCCGAGAACAACTGATTATATTGTCGTGGAACCTCTTCTATTTGCGTAATTATATAACTTAAATTTGAATAACTTCAGCAAAATCCTACCTGTTTTGTTGAGGATAAAACAAACTAAAATAAAAATAAAGAAAAACAAACAGCGATATTGTTATTAACAATTTTTGTATCCTCATCTTGGGGAAGTTCGTATATGGATCTTGGGGTTGCACCTAGACCACTTGTTTAACACTTAATAGTTTGGAAATAATAAATTTTATAATTACTATTATGAAAACTATAAAAGCATTTTTGACAGGACTTTCTCTAAAGTAATAATAAAAATAAATGTAATCATAACATATAAACAAATCTATATGTTTTGCATTTAAATCCTGTTTAAACAAAAACATAATTATTTTCAAATTTACAATAATGGACCGTAAATCAAATTTGTTTCTTGCTGAAAATTACAGCTTTATAAATCTAAAAATTGCAGTTTTAATAATCTATGCAATTTTTGTTAAAATATTCATATTTTGAAAATTTTTAATTTTTGATTAATTATTTAAATTTGAAGAATTGAAAATATTAATAATTGAACTAAAAAACCGTACTATTTTATAAATTTGGAAATCATTTTTGTTCCCTTACGATTAAGGGTTTATACGCAGTTAGAATTTTCAAGATTCCCTGAAAATTGCAAATCGATACGATAAGTATTTTCCAAAATATTTGTATTTGTAAAGATGTATCGGACTAAGAGTAGGTGGAGTATAGATAGTTTAAGTGCGTTTTCCAACTCGGTGACCAAAAGTTCTAAAAAACGATTCAACCGATCGGTTTGAAATTTAACACAACCAAATATATTATTCAGGTATTAATCGAAGGAATGATATTTCGGATAATTATATGTATTTTTTTAAATTTCACTTGGCAATTTTGGTCCAAAATTCGGGGATTTTTTTTTATGAAATCATCTGCAGGAGCATGCCAGATCAATATTTTTACAAATCATTAATCCTTTTTTAAATTTAGATATTGCCGCTAAATGTACTACTTTTGGTTTTTGTAAAATAAATAAGCTTTTCACAAAAAAATTATAAAAACAAATCTCTTTTTACGCCCATCTAACTGCTCATAACCTCTATAAAATGTTCATCAAGTTAAAATTATCCTACGAAATCTATACATCCTTTTTCGAAAAATATGTTTATACAGTTGATTACTAGGATCTTATTTTGAGTAATTATTTATTAAGATTATATTATTATGCATTTTTAAGGTTCGTACTACTAAACATTTCTTTTGTTAACTTGGCAGACCTTATTATTATTATTAGTTCAAACATTTAATTAATTCTTACTGATACTCATTCATAAAAATCTTTTAATAATTGGATTGCAACAAAAATCGTAAATTATATTTTGCCAAATTTTATTGCAATAATAAATTTATAAATCATTTTTATAAATTATTATTTATTTATTTTTTTTAAATAAAAATTTCCTAAATTAGGTAGAGTAATTAAGATAAAAATGTAAAATATTGAATAAGAATTAAAATTAAAATCCTTCAAATAAGGTCATTGATTTTTAATTTTATTACTTATTGGTAATCATTTAATTTTTTTAAATAAAACACTTTTAAAAGCATAATTAATGTAAACGTTTCATTTATGACACTTAAATATAATAACAAATAGTCTGTGATCTCACAGATGTAACAAATGCATTAAACGCTTTGCAATCAAAAAGTGAAGCAAAAAAAACAACAGCCTAAAAATTTTGGTTTTAAATGCCTGAGTGCAAGCAATGTATATTATTTAATACTTTATTAAAAATGTTAAAATAATATCGCGTTTCGCCTAGACGCAATCAAATAGGTCAAAATTTGATTACATTTTACTTACCCTATACCGGAAAATTTTCTTTTATTTTCTTGTATTATTTGATCCATTAATTTGATTCACGTCTGCTTCCATGGATTTAATTCAAAATGAGCTCGTGAAATCATAAAATTCACTATTGGACTGTTTTATTTAAATGCAAGGAATGATTTTAAAATTTGAGTATAAATTCAAGGCTTATTATTGTGAGGGGTTTTATGAGTAATCATACTGAATAGAATTGTGAACCTCATTTTATCTCATTGTCTCACATAATATAAAAGAACCAGGATTGAGTTAAACTTGCAACGAAAGAGAGGGAACCATTCTATCCCGCATATTTCCTTTCGCGATACATATTTACAGTTATTCTACATATTCGTGAAACGTGATAGGTACTTGATTGTGTGATACGTTTTTACAAATTTCAATTTGACGCCTTTGTTTCAAAATTTTGTCATTTTTCACTCAGTAAAAATTTTATCATTTCATCTTTTTGTTTTTTCAACGGATCGCGAAACCCTAAAAATATTATTTAAAAAAATTATGATTTTTGTATACAATATAAAAAATTACTTCATATTATAACATGAATTTATTGTTTATTATTTTATTAAACAAAGAATTGACTAATTGTACTTTGTCTTATTAATTAATTCAGTAAATTAATTAAAAACAATTGAATAGGTAATTAATTAGTGATTAATGATAGATATAATTTGTATAAAAAAATTTATCTCATCGTCAAAAAAATCAATTCATCTTTGAAAAGCAAAGTCCATTTCGTTTTATATATATAAAATAAAATACCTGGGGTATTTAGCATACAAAACAAAGATATTTGTTCTTTTGCATGTTTGGTAATTTTTACATCTATTAATATGAGACATACAATAATTTATTTCGTCAAGAAAATATTCTTTTATTGACCTCAATTAAATTTTTGGAACATTGACCCTCAAATAATTACTCTGAAAAATAAAACAATTTCAAAATATTTAAAGACTATGTTGCATCAATTTTTATCGAAACTTTGCCCAAAATTTTTTTTAATTCATAAAATAAACTACTATATTTTTTTTTAGTGTCTTAACAATTTCTAAGGTTATGTGATAGATTACCTTACATTTTAAGAGTAAGATGTGCTATAAAAAGCAAGAAAAAGATCTCACTTCAGACCACACACTTTAAATCGTTATCCAAAAATTGCACAGAGAGATTTACTCAGGCATAGATTTATTTCCTTTTTTTATTTATCATCAATAGTTTCACTGTCATCAAATTGGTTGCGTGGAATACGGTAATGTTTCGATATTAAAAGCGAAATTTGTCAATACTTAAAACTCTAATAAAGCTGTATATATTACTTAATGAATAAAAAGTCTACCTAATACCATAATTTATTTGAAATTGGAAATACATTTTTAAGTTTCTGTAACTATCTTTTAAGAATTTTGCTCATGATCATCTTGAATGAACGTCTTTATCCTCATACAACTTATGAGGATACCGCCCAAGTATTTTTGAAAGAGCCTGAGAAGTGGGTGGGTAACAGCTAGTATGTTTTATATTCACTGATTGAAAACACGTGAAGAAATTTATGGCAATGCACATGATTTATTTAGACTTTCATACAAATAAATACCAAGATTTAAACATGTCTTGTGATTAACATTTATAAATAGTAACATGAACTTAAATACACGCCTCCAAAAAAATGTATCGTTATCAATAAATGACCTTTTGTGATGACCTATTATTAATAAGATAATTTTTGTTCCTATATTCACAAATTCTAGTTTAATGCTTAAGGATGTTTGTGAGATACAATTGGCAGCTAAATTGTATGAAATGAAATCATTATTTCAATTGACAAACGTAGTCATATAAAAATAAAATAATAAAAAGATTTCAATTCAATTTCTTTAAATCTTACACCTATAAATTACAAAATTATAATAATTTTTTTTTTCAACGCCTTTTTAAGTGACATCAATATTTTTTTAAATTTTTATTAAGCTGTAACTTATGGGTAAATTATTATAGAATACATTACGAATAGTTAGGGCTATAATTTAATATTTTGTTTTACAAAATTCATTTATATTCATACATTAATTAAATAAAATCGTACATTATTGTATTATATAAAATCTAGTCATCACTATGAAATAGTAAGGTAATTCTAATGTAAATATTGTCTCTAAAGTTGATATATTGCGTTCACTTTAATACGTTGTGTTTGTTATGGCATATGTTATTTATCTATATGCTGACAAACCATACCATTTAAAAATATTAGTTAAAACTTTTATATCAATTATTTAAATTCTTAAATTGCCTAAACCATGTCTGTTTTGATGGAAAATAAAATAATAATGCACCAAGTTTATTAAAACGGATTAAAACGATTTAAAAATTAGTTTAAAAGAATTGACTGCTAGTCACTATAAGTCTGAGTAGTCGACATAGTCGGTCTTTCTTTTGAAAAACGTTTAGTGAATTTTAATAAATTAATGCTCAATTAGTTGTATACAGTAGGAAAATTGTTGGTAGCTTTTTTCAATTAGTAAAAATAATTCGAATATCCATAAGATTACATTGTAAAATTACATTTTTTTTTAAATTGCCACAACTTTTCAACAGTTTAGTGAATTTGTTTGTACTTTATATAGGTGATTTATAATGATGGTATGATGAGCGTTCTACTAAATTTTCATTCGTCTCGTAGCATTTTTATATACGTTTCATAAATCCTTAATATTATTTCTTAGTTATTAGATAAAGAACCAGTAAATATAGAAAAAAAACAATGATATTTTTCTTTTGCCAACAGCAAGATTCCTAATGGATATTGAAACCATAAATAAATAATTTACTCATGGATTAGTTTTTGACGTAAGAAATTCGAATAATATATTCGGTATTTTAAAAGAGTTTTCATCTATTCGTATAAATTAAAATTTAAAAGTTATTTTGTTCATAAAGAGACGCAAAGAAAGTAAGTATTCTGAATATTTTAAAGTTACAGCATACGAATTTTCAATTATTTATTCAGAATAAAATTAATAGAACATATCATTATATTTTGTTTCTTATTTTTCTTTAGGTTTCATGAACATTTAACCTAGAAGCAAATGAGAAACATATAAATTCCTACATAAAAATTAAAAATAATTTTATAATTTTTATAATTTTTCAACGAATTTTATGGAGTTTTTTTTCATAACAAATCTTTTTTAAATTTAAAATCGTATTAGCTCGACCTAAACTTTATTAAAACTCGCATACTTTTGGAAATTGTATAATTATTTTCTGTAAGTTTACTCTATTTGCATCCACTTGTAAATATACATATGATTAAAATTGATTTAGTGAGTAAAATTTAAAAGTCATTTTACAGATCTGAATAATATTGCTCGATAATGTGGAAAATTATGTCCCAGGGTAAAGTAGCCAATGCCGATACTTTTTCGATAGTAAATAAAATTTAATCGACTAATCGATAGTAAATAAAATAAAGTATGTTTATAATCTATGATTAATTAAAGTGAAGATGTAAAATACTATTGAATATTTTTTAGATCAATCATCGCGAAATAAAATTGACCAGGGGAGAAACCATGTTCAGTGAACTGCACTTATTTCGGATGTCGTGATCAAAATGATTGACAACTGGAAATAAAATCTTTTTTGCAACATTTGTTATTAGTTTTAAATCAAATGTATTGACATGAGGATTAATAACGCAGTAACCAAGATCGTAAATACAAGTTTTTTTGGTATTATAAAAATATCATGTGAGAGAAATGAAAAAGGGGGGACAAAATTGATCGTGAATATATATAAAAAAAATTGAGCCTTTATATATTACATTGTAATCATTATTTATATTTATAAATTTTATCAAATTTAACCGTCCCCATGGACTTAGACGTACAGAAAGTTATTTATTGATTTACTGTAAAAGCTGGAGAAAGGTCAGAGGAGACACAGTATGTATCATGGACATTGAGCTTACCTATTAACTGAATTTTTTAATTTTCAAAATCTAATAGGTTCCCACGACGTTCGATTAAATCCCCATTTATCGTCGTGGACTGTTCTATTATATTTAATAATAATTTAAAAAACTATTAAAGATTCAAATCAGTGCATTTATTTTTTTTAAATTTGAGTATAACTAGTAGCACCTTGTTGATTTATAGGTGCTCATGAATTTATGTACTTTTAAGATCCGATTTGATAATCTTTAAGACATCAAGTCAAATTTATTTTCATAGTTACCCGCTAGTTTTGCCTGGTCTATATCAATTGATAATATATTATAAGTAAATTAAATTTTATACATTTCGTATCAAATTTTGCTTTAAACCAGTTTACAAGTCCGTAATTAATGGACTTTACAGTTCACTACAAATGTTAACGCGTTTATGTATATATACATTATAACAATATCAGAATTTACAAATACAATAATTTTAATGCAATAAAATAATTAAATATTTATAATATTACATAAATATTTTTGTAACCTTAAATTGTTATTCGTATAAATTAAAATGAGAATATCACATATGTTCGGAAATCTATTTAATTTTCATTCATTTTCATTAGATAAGTACTTATTCACATATCGAAATAATTTTTTTTTCTAATATATTGTGTTTCAAGTTGCAATCAGTTGGTATACCCAACTATAAGCAAAACTGATAGATAATGTGTAAACGACAAGATTGTGATACCTTCCAGTGAAGATATACGGTAGGCTTTGAACTCTATTGAAACATTATCGCATTGCTTTTACTTTGTTACTAAAGTTTAATTCAATTCTTTATTCATTCTATTTTTTTAAACAATACATAATTGTATAGAATAAGTCAAAATAATAGGATGGGGCATATGATGGGAAGGGGTATGCAGATATGGCTGACTTTATAAGGAACTATCCCAGTATTCACTTTATGTAAACCAATTGGAAAACCATAGAAAACCATTGGTCAGGATAGCTGGTACTAATGATCAAATGCCTCTCGAAAATCACGAAGGAAGTGATTCGGTTCATGATGTGAAATAGACTTTTACTTAGATGAAGTACATTTAAATAAAAGCTGTAAAAGTCAAAAATGTTAAGTTGAATCGATGCAAGATTAAAAAGAAAAAAAATTCATTTATCAATCGACATGAAATAAGCATAATTATAATTAATATTTAAATCGACTATTAATATCGATTCAATTGAGAATCAAATTTGTAGAG
This sequence comes from Chrysopa pallens, assembly GCA_020423425.1. Lineage (NCBI taxonomy): Eukaryota > Metazoa > Arthropoda > Insecta > Neuroptera > Chrysopidae > Chrysopa > Chrysopa pallens. Next base: position 5,498 of record JAEMTY010000519.1, on the reverse strand, counting down.
AGAAATATTCTTACCGAATGAATAAAATATAAATAAGTATACATAAATCTGTAATTAATACAATTGTGCGAAGCACATTGTAAGTCATTCAGCATACAAAGAGTGCTTGCCTATAATTAATAATCAAGCAATGGAAAATCGTGCCCAAGGCTCACAGAAAAACTTCTTCTTATGAGTATGGATAAATATTTAATACATAGTTACATTTCTCACATTTAGATTTTTTTTAAATATTTTAAATACAGGAGCGTTTTAGTTATTTTTTTAAAATTTATTAATAGTAGGTCAAGTATGTGATGACGTTTTAATCTACGCACTTCAATTCCATTATTTAAGCGGTTCGTGGTAATGATTTTTATCAGTCCACTTAATTTATAGATTTTGTGTAAGTTTTCACAACTTTGATGTCTTACTTCATCCTTATTATTTATATTTAACGGGACAGTTACCCTGTTACAAAGCATTTACAAATAGTGTCCCTAAGTTTCGTATATTCACTAACAAACAACTTTTGATTCCTACATCCAATTTCACTACATCAAGTTTTTCTATATTATTGTAGAAGTTTTTAACGCTAGAAAATATTGAAGGTACTAATAACATTATTTTCTGGTTGTTCATAAAATTATTTGATTTTTTTATTTCCTTTTGCCTGTCAATAAGCAAGCTTTAATACGAACAGCGAGAGAACAGATAGCGAATTGAAATTTTGAAAACAACTGGAACTTGTTGGAAACATTTTATCGTAAATTTCTTAGCCACAATTGTACCTCAAATTCAGCTAATAATTACATATAGGTACAACAAGCTATTATAATTATTTGAGTTGAATTAGTTTTTTTTTATGGCAGATACTGATCAATAGTTCACAACGAAAGTCAACCAACCATATGTCGAGTATATAAACAATTAACAGTGTTCGTTATTATCTTTGCTTGTTTGTAACTTGTCGTTTTCTGTCAATTTACATTAATAATACTCATTTATAATATAAGATATTATTCCGTAGTTAAAGGAATACTTATGTAATTTTAATAGTTTTTATTGACAAATAAAACTTCCTTTATTTTAGAATAACAATTTTCGTGCATCACAATTTTAACCATGCTGATCAATTACAACTGTTTTATAGATTTATTCCAATCCAAATAGTCGTATTACAAAAATGACAAATCTTTTCGAAATTGGTTAATTGAATTTCTATAAATCATAGATATATACCTAAATTAGTTTTATAAACGAACCCGGAACTAATTACTATAAATCGTATCTGATAATTACTTATATTACCTGCGTATCAGTAATAAAATTATAATAAAAATGTTCAATTTTAATATTAAAATAATACTAAATATATATTCTTAGATTTATTATGCAATCAAAAGTTTCAATGAGATTATTGGGACTTTTGTAAGTGATTTAATTTAATTTTTTTATATTATAAATAATAATTTCATAAGAATTTTATATTTTGTATTTATTTATAGAGAATAATTTATTTTATATAAATAAATAAATTTATTTCATCATGAATTTATCACGCGAATTTTAACTGGAAGAAAACCATAAAAAAAGTTTGTAGAATGTCGGTACTTATAAAATTAAAATCATCATTGTTTTTGGTTACCAGTTTTCTTAAATTTCTTTCAAATCATTGTCTACTGTGTGGACAAAAATTTCATAACAAAACTTTATACCAAAGCAAACATATTTGTAACAAAAAAAAAAAAAGTTAAAACGTTTTAAAATTACAATTTAATATAAATTTTTGTTCGATAAAAATATTCTTAGAAAAATATTAACGAAAAGCTAGTTAATTAAATTGTAATTTTAAATTTTATTTTATTTTACTCCAATAATACTTTTCCGTAAACATCGATTTTAACACAAGGAGTTAGGTAAACCTGTACCTCTCTTGTACATAGAAAATTACATCAAAATTTGCTTCTCGGTATTTTTGGCAAAAATATACGTTACATTCGAGCGCTGTAGTTATCTTCGGAACAGTAATTGTTTGATGACTTCGCCCACCAGTTATGCGTGTTTATCAATGTTAACAGCTCGTCAGTCTGAAAGTTCGAAAGTTAGAAAAATTCTAAACATTGAGATAAATTTTTTTTGAAATAATATCCGTATTTATAAATTTACTGTAGTTTTCATTTCATATACGTTCAGTAATAACAATTTTACGAATTTTATCTTGTTAAAAATAATAATAATATATTTTCTATTTCTAAATTATATACTAGCTGATACTCGCCTTTTTGCTACCGTAAAAGTACAAAATTGTATCAAATTTAATAATATTTAATTTAATTGCCATTTTTAATTTTGTTGCTTTTTCTTCGAACGCTTATACAAGATACAAATATTAGAACAGGACTTTTTCGTCTTCAGAAAACGATATGTCCTCTTATTTTATTTTCAATTTGAATCACCAGTTGTTGTAAATAAATAGATCTGTTCTTGTAAGAATACATTATATGACTACTGGAATTAACTTAACTCATTTTATAAACATTTTTTAAGAAACACGTGATCTGGGTAAATCCAGTAATCCATGGAATTTATTTATTTTATTTTTTGTAAAAACTCGATGGGTAAATCATAGTTCGTGGCAATCCACTATAAGTTTTTACATGCAAGTCGTTAATACAACTTATCTTAATTATATGGAAAACCTTACTACGGGCAATGCCGCATGCAATTTTAATGTAAGGTCAAATGTTTTATATAAATTCAATATTCAATGCCAAATAAATGTTAATCATAATTGATCATCGGCTATTGGCAGTTTAACTTCTTTTTACGTTATTTTGTTTGTTGTACGTTGTGTCTTTGTGAATCCAAAACTATAGCAAACATTTTTTATGGAATGTAACGTAGATACAATCAAAGCTTATGATATTCATACATTAATGTTCTAAGCACAATTGGTTAAGTAACACTACTTGTAGCTACGCTATATATCTTCAAGGAATTATCTTCTTATTTTAGCATGATGACTTTAATAATTCTATAGTTATTATAAAGTATTAATTTTATACACAGTAATAGTATGAAAGTTCTTTACAAGGCCTGTCTCTAAAAATATTATGATAAAATTTCATTTATTTTCTCCATATTTGCGCAACCGATATAAAAAAAAACCTCTGTGTGAGGGAGGAATCTATTCCTTTTTGAATTCGACACTAAAAAATAAATGTTTAGTTAAATATATCAATATCGACAAGAAAATTGTACTCGTAAATATAAAATTATATTTTATCTTTTAATCAATTTTTAAAAATTTTTTGGTTTTTTTTCTTTAATATTAATCAATAAAAATAATTTTAAAATAGTATTTTCCAGTGAAAATCTTATTTACTTCATCCCTTCTTAGTGGAGATATGTTTTTTTCAGAAAATTTTTATCAGATCATCCCTAAGGTACCCATTCATCAATAAAAATATCTGCTACGACGAGTCACAGGTATTTCTTTTAATATATACTTAGTACATATAGTATATAGTGAAGCTTAATCTGATTAGTTGAATTTTTCCCAGAGAAATGTTTCTTATAAAAGATGTAAAGCTTAAAATGTTCTGTTGAGATATAAAGTTTAAAAAAAAATCGTTAAGTCCACTTTCTAACGTAACATACCTTACAATCATTAGAATTAAGTAAACATCCGGTAGTCCGATTGAAACCAATAGCTTCGCGGCATAACCAGAGATAATATGAAATCAAAATACCAAGATTGGTGAATTTTGGATAAATTCGTTCGATACGATATAGCTGGCAAACACTTAAACCAATTTGTAAAACGCATTTTTGTTGTTTGGATTTAAGGGACCTCATTAATTAAAGAAAGAAAATTAAAAGTTTTCGGCAGAAAATTTCAATTGGTTTTGCATTTAAGTCTCTGTGGACCCGGCATTAAATTTGTGAAAAAAAAAAAAAAACGTATACCAAATAATGATTATCCATACTTAATTATACCCAAATAAAGATTTGGATAACGCAGTGACAAAAAATACACAGTTTTAACAGATTTTAATATAGGCAAACCAAAGCGATACCGACTATAGCAAAAATTCGAAGAGTAAGAAAAGGCTGAAGTATACATGAATGCTAGCGAAATTTTTTTCGCCTCTATTGTGACAAATCCATTCATTTTAATAAAAATGTTTCAAACAAAATTTTTTTCTCTTTATTGCCTCTAAATTTTTCTTCTATTTGGAATGGTGGGTCATGGATCCATTGGACTCAACAGACTTAAAAAAATAAACTCACTCAAACTTAAACTCACTCTTTATGTCTATAATACGTCATCGACATTTTAGCTTGTTATCTCTTTTCGGTTTTGAATGATCTTGAAAACGGACATGCGAAAATGGGATAGTTGGGTGATTTTATGAACTCCTATACCAAAATTTTGTCATTGCCTTCAATATGTTCTTTATATATACCTTGACATATTGTTTATATGAAGAGTTTAAAAACAATTTATTTTTTCAAGATGGCTATTAAAAGAGAATTTTTGGTCATTCAATAGAATTTTTTTTCAACATTCTGTATATAAAATAACGGTTATATTAAAGAATTTCTTCAAATCAAATGAAAGCATTAAAATCGTGCCCTCTAACAACAACTGATAATAATTAAAAAAATATTATATAACATTATTAACACGATGCGTGAGAATGATTTCATTTTTATTTTTTACATAAATTACTTTCCGTTTTGAGATAAAAATTTTATAACGAGAACAGTCATTCAATGTTTGATAATATAAATAAAGAAATTTAAATTAAAAATTTTTTTAATTCAAAAGTCATTTTTGTTTATTTCTAATAATATATTTTTTAATAAAAATGTTTCAAACAAAATTTTTTTTCTCTTTATTTCTCTTTATTCTTTATTTTTCTTCTATTTGGAATGATGAGTCATGAATCCATTGGACTCAACAGACTTAAAAAAAAAAACTCACTCAAACTTAAACTCACTCTTTATGTCTATAATACGTCATCGAAATTTTAGCTTGTTATCTCTTTTCGTTTTTGAATTATCTTGAAAATGGATAGTTGGGTGATTTTATGATCACCTATACCAAAATTTTGTCATTGCCGTCAATATGTTCTTTATATATACTTTGACATATTGTTTATACGAAGAGTTTAAAAACAATTTATGTTTTCAAGATGACTATTAAAAGAGAATTTTTGGTCATTCAATAGAATTTTTTTTTAAACATTCTGTATATAAAATAACGGTTATATTAAAGAATTTCTTCAAATCAAATGAAAGCATTAAAATCGTGCCCTCTAACAACAACTGATAATAATTAAAAAAATATTATATAACATTATTAACACGATGCGTGAGAATGATTTCATTTTTATATTTTACATAAATTACTTTCCGTTTTGAGATAAAAATTTTATAACGAGAACAGTCATTCAATGTTTGAGAACAGTCATTTAATATAAATAAAGAAATTTAAATTTAAAGTTTTT